>OX578143.1:88097744-88253866 GCA_951213105.1 Amaurobius ferox | reverse complement strand
CGGGGGGGAGGGGGGGGGGGCACAAAAACACAAGCACCTTAAAAATGGATTCTGGTATGAGAAAGTCTATTTGAGACACACTTCAGTTAATTAGTATATAATTTTTAGGTATATTTTCCCTTTCAACCAATAATGAACAACAAGAAAATATAAAATTTAGCATTCATTTGCGTCATTTGTTGTAAGTACGTGTGATCTAATCTAGAAATGCGATATATTTTTCAAAATTATTTATCGGTAGTAAACGAAAAAGCTTTTATTTTCTATCAAAATACTAGTATTAATATATATATATTAATAGCCGAAAATTCGTTAATTAATACTAAATATTTTACCGAACAAACGTTATTGCATCAGAAAATCTTAGTCTCACAGTTATAACGAGAGTTCATTTGTATTTTAACGAAATAGTAACTATATTTTATAAACAAAAATGCAATTATAATGATAATCATTGAATAAATTACAAAAACACAACGGAAAATGCTGCGTGCAAGGGAAAAAATATATGATCGTTTTGGAAAACACATTATGGATTTCATGAAGATAGAAACCTATAACGTTCTTTCGAAAAAAATCATCGACTTTTAAAGTTTTATTTCCGCAGCATTTCACGTTGCGCTTTTGATATTTATTATTTGTGCGTAAAATCACACTTTGTGCATAATAATCATAGGTTCCTTTGTGAGCTACGTTCTTCTGAAGGTTTTTTCAGCGGTCCCCGATGTTGATCACATCATGCCTTTTAGTAATTCCACCTCTTATCACTCCTTTAGAAGAGATGATGTGAATATTCCTTTTTAGTGTTTAACCGTGACTCAGGAGGAATATGCAATATACTTTTACATTTTTAGCTATAGAAGTTTTATAGAAAATGATGCCGCTTGAGCATACCACCCCCACCCCATTTCACCTCCTTCGAGTTGCACAAATACCCTTTCTCATTAATTCGATCTATTTTTTATGACATAAAATTCTAAGAAGATTTTCATGTTTCTACCTCGAAGGCTAGGAATATACGGAGACGATACCTTTCGGCCATTCCATCCCAATCTATCATCTCTCCCTTAATGAAGGGTAATTAAAATATCCTTTCATAGTTTTACCTATTATACACAAGGTTCATCCCCATAAAATTTTTGATTTCTAGCAAGAGGGGTTACAAATATACAGTGACCATTCCACTGTTTTATCTCACCCCCTTGGAAGTGGGTCACGGTAATATACGTTCTTAGTGTTTTAACTATGAATCTATGACCTGTGAGGAAATTCCATGTAAAAGCTAAGGCTTCTAGCTCGAGGGTTTGGAGAAATATGATGAGGAAGTGAGCTGGTGAATCAATACCTTTTATATGTACAGTATAATGTATGGGGGGGGGGGGGATAGATTGGCAGGTGTAGTGTAAAAAGAGGTCACAGCCCAAAATTCCTCTTAACTAGTTATATGTTTTAACATTTATATTTTATAATAAACTTAGCTCATATGCTCGAGTTCAGTATCATTTACACATACACGGAAAGAAGAAATTTAAAAAAAAAAGAAAAGAGCAAACAGGAAAAGGAAATCGCAGTGGAAGGAAAAGGAAGCCCTGCCGATTAGAAGGAGCGGAATGTGTTTATTTCCGAAACAGGGTCTCCGAAAGAAGAGAGAGCACGCATCATACGAGAACCGAGTTGTAAGAATCTTGATTCATTGAGGACGGACGAATGCTTGTTTCACTGTAGAATGGCACTGTCACCACCGTTCTAAACACATTTTCGGTTTTATGAACAGGTACTTTCCTATTAATAGAGGCCGTCCAATTTTGACATTTGGAGACTGAATCTTCCCTCACACCAAAATCCTTTCGTTCGGTGTAGTTTGCTTAAACCTTTATATATGTTTAACTTAAAGTAGTAATTTAAAAAATGTTTTAAATATTTAAAACTTAAAACTTTAAATATTTAAAATTTTAAACTTTAAATATTTAAAAGTAACAGTTATAAACATTCCCTAACGTGCATATAATTTTATTTTATTTTTTGCTCAAATTTAAGATGTGAAAAAGAATATAAATATTATTAATCATATATTTTTTTAAGTACACTCATTAACATTGCTATTTTGTGTGGCGTGTGTGTGTGCATATAATATAAATATATCCTTATATAAAGAATAATGTATTACCGTAATATTATACTCTAGTTTAGTAAAATAAAGAATAAAAACTGGAATAAAATCTTGAATTCTAATTTTAAAATTTGCACAGTCCCCTAATAGTGTGTATCAATCTGGGCACCCCATGGAAACAAACGTTTGGTGTGGGTGAAATGTACCAGCAATCTTGGAACAACTATATGCTGACGCTGACATAGGAAAAGATCAAATGAAGTCAACTATAAGCAAAAATTACAAAGAATACAAAAATTTTTAAGGAACAAAATTTTGTTTATTTAATGATCTAGTGACATATCTGGGGGAAAGGGTAGAGTCTGAAATATTTCAACAACTAAAACAAAAGTTTTATAAAAGTGAAAGCAGGTGTAAAAAAACCTACTCCGTCTAGATGTCACTAACTAAAAGTTTTTCATATTTCTGAGGCGCAAGCAAATGACATACCATCATAAAGAAGGACAGAGTGAATATTCCAGAGTACAGAATAAGAAAGGGACGCTGCATATATTTTTTTTCTGTAAGACAAGTTTTTTTAATTTTTTGTATAATATTCTTTTAAACAGCTATGCTTATAAATATTTGAAATAATGATCTCAAATGGGATATCATTTGTGTGGAATGAAAAACTTTTATGAACTATATAGCAAACGGCAATAAAATTTTTTTTACTTAATAAAAATGGGATTCCTAGGATGCTAAGTGTAAACTGTTCTGAAGCTAGTAATAGTTTATTACTAATAAATTTAGGGAGGTTTCCTTGTGCACAATTAAAATATCTTTAAATTCATCATTGAAAAGCATAAATTAAATAAAATAGTCAATGTGAATTCAATTTGTCATTTTACAAATTAATTTTAGTTGTTTTATAAAATCGATAAAATAGATGACAAACATATAAATCAAAAACAGAATCCCCCCCCCCCTTTTTTTTTTAAGAAAGTGTATTGAACATACTTTTGGCTTACTAATTAAGACCAAAGAATGTACATTATGTGAAGGACTGTCTTGAAATTATTTGCTCTGGATGTGCCAAAAATATAGTCATGTCATTGGTGCCACCATATAGTTAAGATTACTTGTGCATTTCACCCACCCACTCACTCATCCAATGGAAACGCAAGGCCTTTACTTGACTAAAAAATCTGATGTGGGCAGCACATGACTTTTTTTATATGATGGATTTACTACTTTTACAGTCAAAAAATAATGTACAAGATACACGGTACTGTGTTTTAATCGTTGAATTGTACATTTGGTGACTTTTCGGATGGCAACATGTAAAACTATTTCAAAATACCCAATTAACTTATATTTTGCGTAAATCTAAATAAACAATTATCAATATTGATAGCATCCTCAATAAGCGATGTAGTCCATATATTAGAATATTTTAATAATTAATTCATCAATTAGGCGTCATTTTCAATAATTTACGTAATTTTTTTAATTTTGACGATATTTTTGTCAATCTGAGGCGAAATATCGCTACGTTAGCGATACTTTACTAAATTATTCGCCAAGTTCGCCAAATGCATCACCAAGTGTTACAGACAAACGGGGAAAAAAAAGCATTTTTAACACTTTACAACGTAATTGAAAAGTGTTTATGACTTTGTTCATAATGTCTGTCTGTCCGTTAGCACGATAACTGCCGTAAAAATGACTTTATCAAAATGAAATTTTAGTATGTTGTTCAGACGGTCTGTGGGACCTATGGGAATATAAATAAATAATAGCACCCAATTAGTTTTTGGATTGAACCCGGGTTAAAAAATGAAATGCATTGAACCCTATGGGACCTAATTTTTCAAACATTTTTTAAGCGGATTTAAAATTCACAAATTGCTTCGAAAATTTTAGGTAATATTCAAATTGTTCCATAAAATATATAAAAAAAAAAAATTCAGCGAAATATATTCAGTAGTTTTTTAATAAAAAATTAAAATAATAATTACATCCTTTATATGAAGAGATCACGTGACCCACTTCAAAATAAAATATGGAATTCATCTTGTGTCAAAATCATGATTTTTAAAGTTCTTTATAATTCATATTTAGTATTGTATCCGTCCTAAAACAGCTTTATTTTTGCTTAAATTCTGTGCATCTGCAAACTGAAACAACGCAATTACAATATATTTGAGTTTAAATGATCATCCAGCTTTGATTACTTTTATAACGAAGCCTAATTTTCATTTATAGAGAACGTAAACACCAAAAGAGTAGAATGGGTTGTATAAGAATTGCTGCATTTCTTTAATGCAAAATTATTTAGTTCATTGAGTCTGCAATATAGCTGATATGAATGAAATATTTGTTGATTTTACACAGAGAAGCAGACGATTTTTTCAAAGTTTTAAGCATAGAGTTTAATTACTTATACCTCTATGGTCTTAAGTTTTTAAATAAATTAAATTATTATAGTATTGTGATGAATGAAATGAATGGAAAAAAAGTTCATGAATGAAATGCTGCTTTTATAGAGAGAGCCAGGCGTGTTATATTTCGATGACGTCATTTGAATAAATGTCATTTGTTTTCGATGAAGTTTTCAAATATAATAAATTATTGTAGTATTATGATAATTTTAAAAATTATACCGAGCAATGTATCGCATTTTAGAGATGTTTAAACCAGGCAATTTATATTTCAATGTCGTTATTTGAATGAAGTTCATTTTTTTTCGATGAAGTTTTAAGTTTTCAAATATAATAAATTAATATAGTATTGTGATAATTTTAAAAATATTACCGAGGAATGTATCGCATTTTAGAGTTGTTTAAATAAAATTGCATTGAAGTTGGAATGTGTTTCATAATCAATGCTTTATGCATGATTGATCTTTCTTGTTATTCTTTATTCTACTAAACTAAGGTTTAGTATCACTGAAATACATTATTTAAAGGACTATCCGCCCACCAATCGGCATTGGTGTCGAACTCTCTGTTGGTGGGTTTTGTGTGCGCCTACCACATCAAAATCTAGTTAAGTCTCTGTTTTGAATGAAAGAGGTCAAATTATCAAGTAAATAAATTAGATTTTTAAAGCAAAATCTACAGTCTATTTAAACATCGCTGGACAGAGATCATATATACACACACAAAATAGCAATGCTAGTGAGTGTGCTTAAAAAATATATAAATTATGATATCTGCATTCTTAAAATTCGACAAAATAAAAAGTATATAATAATACGCACATTAGAAAATGTTTAACTTTTAGTAACGAATAATAAATGTTTATAAGAAGTGTTTAATTAGTTATGCTTTTGTGTGGGTTTCCAGCATATTTTGAATAGCTGCTCATCTAACATATATGTTTATTATTATTATTATTATTATGAGCCCCTGGTATTCTAACTTAAAATTTTTGTATAATAAAGATCAATAGTGTATTAACGAAATATATATATATATATATATATATATATATATATATATATATATATATATATTTGGGGGGGATGAAAGATACACCTTTTTCGATGCTTAAGGTCAAATGCAGTGACCATGAAATGGAAAAATATCATTACAGGGTCATGTGACATGTCACAAGAAAAGTCACACCTTAAGCTACAAAATAAGCCTTATTGCAGTCCAATCCGTAGATTAGGTCAAAATATACAGACGTTTGAACATGTCAAGAATCATGAAAAATTACCAGATTTTCCAAACTTCAAATTTTTATATAAAAAACTAATGAACATTGAGGGCTAAAATTTTGCATTGTGTCTTTTTAAGAGCGGACAATAAAATAGCCGAGTTAAAAAAAAAAATCGGGACCGGTCAGGTCGAAAATGTCACTTTTCTGTGTTGATTTGATATGGAATGACTCTTATGTCACATACCTCCCCAAAAGCGTAAACGTTAAGAACATAACAGAAACGACGCCATAAATTACGGAACAAAATACAACGCACGCTGAATACTAATACTCATCTCAAAAGATCGCAATGTGAATCATTTCCGATCACGCGCGCTTCTAACTTCAAACATGGCGCGTGATGCGATGCTTAGGTAATGCAATTTCTGCAGCAAGTCATGGGTCGAAGAATGCAATGTGCATCCCATCACTCCTGCATCGGATGGTGATGGAGTTGAGGGCGAAGAGGCGGGCAGGGAATATATTTTGGAAGGGTTTCGAGCCCTATGACAGGTTAAAAATTGCGTGGAATGCTTCGAAGAATAAATTTATTTTGCGTCTGATAGCCGACCCCGAAGATGTGGAGTTCAATTTGCGAATAGAGAGCGAGTAATATCGTTACACACCGCTGGATTTTTAGAGCGATTTATAACCGCAACGCTCCGTATACGTCAGAATGCCTTATATTAACGTACTATAAAGAAATACTAGGTGTTGCACGAAACCTAAATAAGCGAACGCTACTTAATACAGATACAGATAACACCACTCAATTTCCAAATAGCCTGTTTGGAACCAAAATAATTCTCGCGATCCATTTTCTCCATGCCAATTGTATAACGTAGGTGTAATATGCTTCTTTAGTACGTTCTAAATAAGTGCGCTGAAATTCTCCAAGCACGCGCGCACGCACACACACACACATATATATATAATGTTTTTAGGGGTGTTTAAATAAGAATGTATAATATATCTATATACCGGGTGGCCATAAAATAACGTGAGGTGAGGTGTTTAGAGGCCTCTAGCGAGCAATGTATTGGACGAAACGTAACAAAATTAGGTGGGCGTACACAGTGGAATATGCGGTTTCGATTTTGGGGGGGGGGGGGGGAATAAAAAAATCGTCTCCAGGGGAAATTTTAGCGCTGTTTACTGAGTAAAATGCATTAATTTACATAATCGCGTTCCGTGTAACGATCATGTGGATAAAAGGAAAGGCTAGGAGAATTCTCAACATTCGGAGGCGAACTAACTAGTACATTTCGATGGCTCTTACCTTACGTGACCGCGCTTTGTTAGTCAAGCTGTAATATCATCGGAACGAGAATGCCAATGCTGCCCTTCGTGAATTTCGGCGGTTGAAGAAGTTACGACGAGGACCGATGAGCTTAGCAATCTTACGAAACATGATTCAACGATTTGAAACTACCGGTAGAAAATGTCGTGCAACGCATGCAGTTGTTCTTGGAACATCACAATGGTGGTCATATTGAATCTCATTTGTAATTAACAGTAAACGTTGTCATGCATTGTTAACAAAATCGATGTGCACTGCCTCATTTGGCATTTACTCATTCATTATTTACACTAGTACACTTTTGCAGCGCCAAAATTTCGCCTGGAAACGACTTTTGGAACTTTTTTTTTTTTTAAATCGAAACAGCGTGTTCCACTGTGTGCGCCCACCGAATTTTGTTACATTTCGTCCAATACATTACTCGCTAGAGGGCGCTGAACACCTCACGTTATTTTATGGCCACCCGGTATATATATATATATTGTATATATATATATATATATTATTGATTTTCGGATTGCTAAAAATAAACACAAATAAATGAAAACGCTTGAAGTCGCAAAAAAGAAAAGAGTCCCTTTCGCCGTAAACGTAAAATTAAAAATAATAATAATAATTGCTATCTCTTCGAGTTCTCATCCAATTGCAGTCACATTTTAGATTACTTATATCAAAATTATTATATATTCCAAAATATGAAAATTATCTTTCAAATTCACGAATTTAGAAAATAGCATTCAAAATCATCTAGACAAAAGTCTGTCTTCGCAAGTCACCTGCTTCTAGAACGCGAGAACAGCTGCGATGGACAAATTGATTTGACTGCCTTTTATTGTCTACCTGCAATAAAAATGATTTTAAAGTCGAAATTTCGACGGATTTTCGGCCTAGCTGTTCGGACCTTTGAAGAAGTACCTGATTAGAAATAGATATGCAACCGACAACCAAGTTCAACAATCTGCTATGTCTTGGCTGCCGGACCTTAACAACATATTTTTAAGTCTGGGTGTACCGATGGAATAAATGCCTTGGAAAAACATCGTGTGTACATGTTTGTTTACCGTGTTTACTGGTTATTTTTACATTGATATAAGAACAGATGTAAAATGAATTCATGCGGCAGGTCTTGTTATCTTATTGATTGAATTTTTTATGTTTAAAGGGTGGGTTTCCCCCCTTTAAAATTGTATTTATAAGTGTGAACCAAATAAAACGTACACGAATAAGATAAAAACAATATACCTGAAAGAACTTATTCCAGCCACTTTACACCTCCAATAAACAGATAAATCCATCCCACACAAGAGTAGGACGCTTTCAGACAATCCACGTCTCTTCCACAGCAAATCGCAGCTATCAACACCAGCTGACCACAACCCAATCACGAAGATTCGAACGAATCGTGATTTCTTTCACCTATACGATCGCTCTTGCTCTAGAGAACACGCACAACTCCGGCGCTTCTCCATCACTTTAAGCCGACTGTAACGGAATGTGACAGCAAGAGCTGGCGAGGGATTCCCTCTCCTTCAAGAGGGTAAGTTTTATAATCCCCCCCCCCCAAGAATGAGTCATCGGATGGCTGTTGCCCCCTCTTCCCGTAACAAACCGGGATGAGGAGGATTCCATCGATTGCGATGCTCGTTTAAGAAAGTGAGATTTTACCAGAATGTTGTAACAAAGAGTAATTAGAGGGGGAGATAGGCGCCTAGTATTAAATTTTCATTAGATTTTAAGGTAGCAATTTAAGAGGGGTGCGCGGAATTTTGGGAGACGCGAGGATTTTCGGCAGGCGGTTAAGAGAGTAGTTAGGGATGGCTAGGATGAAGATCTTGGACTCAACAAGATGCAGGGACCAAACGGGCTGAGTCACCTTCAGAGACAGTGTCATCTCTTCTGGAAAATTAATTCCATTGTAGAATGTGCAATACATTAAAATTTCATACTCTTAGAACTCGCCTATGGGGGCGGCAATTAGGATCGCGCTCCCACTGCAGACAACAGCATTCATGAATCGGTTTCGCGATAGAACTTATTGAGCGATCACCATAGCGGCACGCAAATTGTGACACATTGCATGTATTCTTGCAAAAGTTGTCGGTAACGGCTATTTCAAGCAGATGGGAGGATAAAAATGGCGAAACCTGTGCATGGATGTTGTTATTTGCAGAGAGAATATCCTTTTATCTGTCAATTACCACATTAAATTGAAGTGCATTTTAAAAATTAATTGTTTAATATAATGTCGGTAGTAACTTATAGAACAGCTACGTTCAAGTTTTACTAATTATCTAACTATTTGAATTAAAGATTAGATAAATTAATGGTTCAAATTATCTATAGATCTGTATATTTAAGTACTAGAACGAATTATCCAGTGTTGCCCGGGTCCTAAATAAGCGCCTGCTGCTACTTAAATAATACAGATACAGATAACACCACGCAATTCCCAAATCTCTGCTTTGAACTAAAACCATTCCTGAACTTCATTTTTTACATGCGCAACCATGCCAATTGTACAATGCGGGTGTGATAAACTCTAAATAAACTCTTTTGACATATCCTAAATAAGCACCTTTCATACGCTCTAAATAAGCTCCTTTAATACGCACTAAATAAGCGCTCGATCGCCGATCGTTCGCAAAACAACACAATAAAAATACTCGTCGCAGAAAAGAAAAATATTCATTTAACTCCCGAAAGTTTTCATTCAATTTAAGTCAAATTATGACACAATACTCATAACGATAATATAATATAAAAAAAAAAAAAAATAGAACGAAATATTTTAAATTTACAAAGTTAGAAAACCGATAAATTAAATCCACTTAGTTTGGAAAAAGCTGTTTTTCATCGAGACAAAATGTCTACCATTAATTTAAAAAACCTACTCTTAAATATCAACTACAGCGAGCAACGAATGAAAAGATTTAATTTGACGAAAAAACTTTTAAACTAATTTCAATTTTAAAAATTCTCGCCGAAGTGCATCGTTCGAGGAGTTGAAGTGCCTCTGTAGGTAGCTGTCCGAAGCTTTGATTTACCGTTACAGACAGCACACACACACACACATTTTATTAAGATAAGTTTTCTACAATAATGAGGTGAAACGTAGATCTACCCCCCCCCCCCCCCCCCCCCCCCGTGGTTCATCCTGGAAATGCTTTGCAGCTGATCTACACCTAGGAGGATGGGATTCTCCTAGATATGCACCTCCTGGCAATGATATGCACTTCCTGGCAAGTGTTCGGGAGGCTATGGACAAGACTCACCTGTACCACTGTTCTGCACTTACAGCAATGTGGAGGTTGGTTGGGAAGCGAGGGACCCAATAGTTCCAAAAACTTTTTCCTGTTGCCATTTGTTTATTTTGTTTTTCCATTTTTTGCTCTGTTGTTTGACTTCAATATGTCTTGCTTTGTACCCGCCATTGAAAAAAATAAAAAATAAAAACATTAAAATAATATTCTGCAACTAAACCTTATGAATAATAAAATAATTTTATAGAAGAAGGAAGAAATGAAGATACGAACACCAAGGGGCCTAGCAATGAGAAGATTATTTTCACCAATCTCTTGAATATCTTTAGAAATTAAAATAATCCACGATTTTGTTTAATTTACTTAAAGATTAACAAATTCAATATTAATATGTTTCTCAAGAGTCAAGTAAAAGTTCACACTGAACTCCCTCCAATAGCTCTGCTGAGTGAGTCCCTTTCGGGCTCGGCGATTTCGTGTTAGGCCACGACCATGCTTTTAGGTAGAATAAGTGCATGCTTAGCATACACCTGACGGTCTGGGTGGAAGGAAAAAAAGGGGTTATGACCAAACAACACAAAATTCTTTTAATGTCAGGATTTTAAACATTTTCCTGGAAAAACTTTACAATATTTTTAATTTCTCATACTATGTAATATAGTATAAAGAAAGTATTGTTTTCACGAAAATTTTCGAATTAGAGATTTTGATGTCAATGCTTGTTTTAAGACCTCCTGAACATGTTTTGACTATTTTTGGAGTGATGTCCGTCTGTTTTCACGAAAATTTTCGAATTAGAGATTTTGATGCCAATGCTTGTTTTAAGACCTCCTGAACATGTTTTGACTATTTTTGGAGTGATGTCCGTCTGTTTGTCTGTTGTCGATTTCTTGTCTACACAATAGCAGCCACAAATATTAATGGATTTTTATGAAACTTTATACCCGGCTTTGTTATAAAAAATTTTTAGAACTTGATAGAATTTTTTTAAATTCGAACGAAAACTTCGAAATTTATTCGAAATTATATATTTTTTAAACATGGCAGCATAAGGCAAAATTTGACATGGGAGAGTGGGGTGTGTGTGTGTGTGGGGGGGGGGGCACGAATGTTTTTCAAGTCCATTAAACTGAAGGATAACACTCTATAGTTGTAATCATTTGGAATCAAGATATCGATTTGTAAAATCTTTGCTTGTAAAATTTGAAAAAAAAAAAAAAAAAAAAATCTGATATGAGTAACCCGAGTTGAACTACAGTTTAGTTCATTTTTTCTGCCATAGACAGTATAGGGCTTCATTTTAGCCTCAATAAATATAATTTTCATATCCACTTTATGTCCGGGACTCTAAAATATTTGAAAAGAAAGAGGGAGCGACTAAATCTATCATTCAATTTTCTCAAGAGCTCCACACACTCAAATTAGTGCCCGGAACAAAGAAAAAGAAGAAGAAAAAATTACACATCTGTGTTATTTCAAAACATGAGATAAAATGCATTAAAAAAAAAGCTCGTTTTGCAGACGTGGCGTGTGTGTGGCGAATTGCGAAAGAATAAAAATGCGTTTTTGAAGTTAGAGAAAAGATACGCAGGGCAAGATACAGCATAAAAGGAGTTTTTTAATATTACACGATATCCATCTCTCACGTCGAAGCAAAACTGTTTACAGGGCTGCGAAGAGCCGTAGTTGGTGCATGTGCGGCTTATCGTCATCGTTTACGAAAAATTTTAAGATCCCTATTATAATTACTTTCCTTATATACATAATGTATAAGGAAAGTATTGTGACGGGGTCGAAAATTCGAATTCGAGTTTTCGACAGGAGAGCACGTTTCAAGCATCCCTGATCACGAATCAAACATTTTTGAAGTGATGCCTGTGTGTGTGTGTGTGTGTGTGTGTGTGTGTGTGTGTGTGAAAGTATGTGTGTGTGTGTCAGTGGGTCTGTGGAGACGATAACTGATGAACGAATGGACCGATTTGAACCAAATTTGACACAAAAATCACAATCCGTAAACACTGGAAGCCTATTGTTTTTATACGCAACTGAATGTTTAGAACCCCCCCAAATTTTCGAATGAAATTTTGAAAAAAATCGTCAAAAAATCAAAACCACAAATAAAGTTACGTAAATATACATTTCTTATGTAATTTTTCATTAGAAAACGATTGACATAAATTTTAGAACGCTAACACGAACCGTTCTCGAGATATTGTACATTTTTCAAAAAAGTATCAAAAAGTCATATAAAATAAAAAAAAAAATATTTCCTATTGATAAACATGTTCACTTTTCATATGTAATACCATGCGATAAATTGGGCGACATCATTCTCGTGGATCTAGCACGTTCCATTCATGACAAAGATACTCTGAGTAATACTTTTGTATTTGAACGCCAATAGTCATTTATCTGCTGTAAGAATAACTTATTTCTTAGTGCATAACGCTTGGCGAGATTTTGGCGACGAATTTGGCGGAATGTCGCCAACTTGGCGACTTTTTGAAATGTTGCCAAATTAACGAAAATCTCGCCCAATGGATAAAAATGACGGTAAATCAATGAAAATGACGACTAATTGTCGAAAATTCAATGTCTTGGAAAGAATATTAGTATTTGCTATAAGAAAAACTTATTTTTTTACTGTAAAAGTAGTAAATTCATTACATTATATAAGGAAAGTCATGTGCTGCCCACATCAGATTTTTTAATTTGCGATATTAGGCTAAGAAAACATAATTGAATCGTTTTATTTTAAAATATTTGAAAATTTAATGTTAAACTAACTGTGGTGCCCGCAGCCAGCGGTTACTCTTCCCAGAAAACACTGTTTTAGCAGTGATTTTCTTTAGCAGCCATAGCTCACAAGAGATACATCTGCTGCGCATCTCGATTTCGACTCGCAATGCAGGTGCACGCAATCGCGTACGATGCATGCAGCAACGATAACCACACTCCACGCAATGACTAAAAATCAATCCTTATTATCCATTGTTGTAAATTGCTCATTTTTGTTGGGGCGGTTTCTTGAAAAAATAAAAATATAAATTATTATTATTATCGTCATCATTTTAATTTTTGAATGTTTTATGCACATACAAAAGATTATCACTTTCTATTTAAAGAAAACCACCATTTTAAATGTTGAGAACCGAATTTCGAAGCGAATTATCCGAAGCATCCCCCCTCCCTCCCCCAACAGAAAGACAAGCATCACCTTTTACGTTTTAATAGTGATAATTTCTCTGTCTTTGATAGGTTTAAATACTATTAGATTATAAGATAATAATATTTCGACGTAAAAAACTCCCAAAAAACACTGCAATTGATACATTTATATATGTCCCTGGCAATTACAGAATATAATCTAAAAGCATCCAATAAATACCAGCAGATCTTCCATAAAATCCCTTAGCCCAACTTTTGGGCCATGGAATAAAAGCAATAAAGGAGATTTCTGGAGCAATCAAATAATGTCGCATTGTAAGAGACGCTATTAGAAGACTGCCTGCATTGTGGAAGGAACCCCTTTGACAAGCCTTTCTTTTTTAAGTATCTTTCCCGATAACAAGGAGGGAGTTCAAAGGAAATATTTTGGCGATAAGGATTTGCTTTACTTCTAACGAATTATGTGAACAGTTTTCAGGACCGAAATGGGTATCTGCATCGATAAACTGCTTTAGGTGCAGAGGAAACAACCCAGTCATTTTATTTCACTAATCTATAAATAATATAAATTTTGCGCTTTTAATTTCATGTAATAGTGCACGAAATGTAAAATTAAAAATTTATTAGTGTCAGAATTGTTCTGAAACAAGCTACAACTCAACTCTGGTAGGGTGTAAATAATCGGGTTGTTACAACTCGCACTGGTTCAAAATTAATTTGTAATAATTACAGATATATGACGGTATATCTGTATCAGTGTGCAAAGCTGTGGCGAGCCGTTAGGGATGGCAGGGTAGACAGTGTTTACCCAATTAATTTACACCAAGTAATTTTTATTATAATTATATATCATTGGAAATAAATGTATAAAATGTTTTCTCTGTAAATAAACAATTTTGTCTCCGACTGGTGTTAGACAATCAAAGGCCGTCGTATTTTTCATGAGAAAGAAATGGCTACCCTGTCACATGATATTGGTTGTTATTGTTACAAAAGAGTAAAATACTGTCACTGGAGTTGTTTTTGAAAACCAAACTGAGAAAACACCCGTGCAGGCATCCTTTTCTATGACGTGAATCTAGAGTTTCCCGATGCTGAAGTTCGGAAGAGGGTTGCCAGATTTGGCAATTTATCGTCAATTTGGAGACTTTCCGAAGGTTCGAAAAGCACCTCGAAATAATGATTATTCTACGAGATATGTAATATTCCTAGAAGTTTCTATAGACAGTCTATAAAAGGAGTCATCACTCAGTTGGAGAACAGTTGACGTGATACGAGCTACATTGAACTGTGATATTCGTCAATATTTTAAGAATAGTAGCTGCTGGTTTGTGAAATGGCGCATCTAAGTGCTGTTTTACTGCATATTGTTCCTGTTTAAGCTGTGCTTGTAAATAAAAGTGTAAATAAACGTTTATCCAGAAATTTAGACTCATTCTTGTATCCTTAGGATACGCCCTAACAGTATTGAAACTATATGAAAATGCGGGCGCAATTCCTATCATTTAACTGCCGTATAGGTCCGAGCAGACGTGCCTATACTTGAAGAACACCTAAATTGCAGTGGAGTACGAGATTTATCCTTCAGCCAAATGAAATAATGCGCCATAAAAGTTGATAAAAAAAATCTATTTTAAACCAGATTTCTTCAATATTTCAACTACAAAACGAATAGAAAGATTAAATACAATAGATTTAAGATAAAATTTAAATATTTTTTACATATAATGGGAAGTGGAATATTTGTATGCATTCACTTATATAAGTTGCGGGATTTTTTGAAAGGAGTTTTCTTCTAATGCCTGACTTGCACAAACGAGAGTGTATTGTCTGCGGACTGAGAGTCATTTTGAAAGTTAACAGAAGAGTTAGTTAAAGAATCGTTAGTTAGAGAGTCCCCCAGTTAGAGAATCGCTAGTCCCCCCAGTTAGAGAATAGCTAAATTATGGGGATTTTGACATTTATGATACATTTGGAATTAGTCTATGTGAATCATAAATTAAACTTTTAACAAGTGAAAAATTAAAGCTGAGTGAGTGGTATATATATTTCTTACAAGGTTTCCTTGATTTTATATACCAGTTTAAATAGAATTTCCCTGTGTATCGTGTTTTTCAGCATATATTAGCTCTGAATCGGTTCCACAGTGAAACGCGAAATCGGGGTTTCACTGTAATAACAAAATGTCATTGAGTTGTTTTTATTGTAATTTAATTATTATATTTTATTTTATTTGAAACTTTGTTTAAAATACACAGAGTAAAGCTTTTTATTCGGTTATTTTGGCCCCTGGTTTTGTCAAATCTGTATGCTGAAATTATTTTATCACGCTTTGCACTGATACAAAATAACTCATTTATTTATCAAGGATGAGTTAGCTACGTTGCACTGATACAAAGTAACTCATTTGTTTATAAAGAATGAGTTAGTTACTCTGCACTGATACAAAGTAACTCATTTGTTTATCAAGAATGAGTTAGCTACGTTGCACTGATACAAAGTAACTTATTTGTTTATTCAAGAATGAGTTAGTTACGTCGCCCTGATACAGACATACCGTCACACTGTTTTTCAAACTTATAGGGGCATCAAGAATCTTTCATCTTGGACTTCAAAACCAACCAGTACATTAATTGTGATTTCCACCCAATCCTTTTATGAATTTCAAATAACCCGCCTAGTTACTCACCCTTTTGGCTTCCCGCTCTTATACGCGACCCCAGGGACCTGCTCTGTGATCCCCCGGATATATCACAAGCGAAATTAAACCATAAGACCAATCTGAAAAATCTGACTTCCAGGAAAATGAGAAAGAACGGCTCTCGGCATGGATCCAGAAGATTTTTATCCGGGGCACCAGCAATCAGCAGTCTGCAGAGGGGTAATTCCCAAGTTAGAGGGGTGGAAAATGGGGTGAATTCAACGACGAGATTAATTTTCACCCCGTTCTGATGCTTTACGCGAGATTCTTCTATGATGCTTTATATGCGCAACCCTTCTTCACAATTTATCTGGATATGGAAAGAGGGGAGAGAAGGGCGTTGGAGGAAAGACTTTGTTCTAAGTTTTGAATATTTTAGTAAGTGAGGTTGTGATTTTCACTTGCGCTAATATTAAGTTTTTTCTTCTTTTTTTTTTTTTACTTTCTATGTTTAACTTGATAGATATTTTTTTTGCGGAAATAAAGTTGGAAAAGTTCATTTTCATTTCCGGCGATGAAAGTTGCTTAACGTCAGTTTTTGACTACTTTAACAGTACTCAAAATTCAGCAAATTATTTTTTTGGAGTCGATATTCAGACATTTTAAGGAACAAATTATTTTTCTTAAGAATAAAACAGTAAAGTAAAAATCAAAACAAATATATATATATATATCCCCAAACTATTTAAGAGGGGGGGGGGGGGAACCTGCTCTAGGACATCCAAAATATTTAAATCCGACGAAAAGTCGATTTCGAATTTTCAACACAGTTGCAATACTTTCCCTATATATATTCTAATGCACGGCAGAGAAAATAAAAACGATAGCATCAGATAGTCTGAAATGAATAAAATAGATCTGAAAATATAGTGATGGGAAATATCGTAAGGTCACGTATCGACACATCAGTATCGATCACTAGCATAAAATAACAAGCCAGGCATACATCTTATAAAATTACGACTGGTAAATACAAAAGTTAACTCATAGTAAAACATAATTTCTTTTTTTTTACACAGTTTTTGCTCGTTAAAGTGTAGAATACAAAATTGATATGAATCTTCAACCGCTATAAATTCTTTGACCGACCTAGTTACGCTACACGGATAGATATCCATCACAAAGTTACATTCGTGAAAGAAAGAAAAAAAGCTTTTAAATTCTCAGAATAGCATTTATCTGATAATTTTCTTTTCTATTCATCATTTGGAAACTCCTCAAGATTCTTACAATAATGCACAGCTTTGATTAAATCTCAATTATCACGAAAAGCAGAACTTCAGAGCTATCCGTGCTCTTATGTCAAAGTAAATGTAAAAGATCTAAAATACGATTTCTTCGTGGCGTTGCTGCATTATATACTGTTCAGTTAGAGTACAGATGATTTTTGAGATGTATAAAAGAGAGGTGGATTATCTGTCTTAAGCCTCCTTTGTAAAAGATCAATACTGAAAAATGTAATTATTTTGTATTAAACACTAGGTTTTAAAATTAAGAAATCTGATGCAGAAACCACTCATACATCCATCTTAATTTTCATTACTTACTCACACCTTCATCTTAACTTTCATTACTTACTCATACATTCATCTTAACGTGCATCACTTACTCATACATTCATCTTAATTTCATCACTCACTCATACATTCATCTTAACTTTCATCACTTTCTCAAATATTCATATCAAATAATAAAAGGCAATGGCCTGTGTGTCTATTAAGTATGTGTGCTTGTCCGTGTTTATCTATCCATGTGTGTGTTTGTAAGCATGTATCTACAGGGCCTTATTTACAAAAGATGGAGCCCATAACCTAGTTTGTTTTGTGGTCGCCTATCAAATATTTTAAAATATACTCACACCGTCAACAGTAAAAAAATGTTTGAAATTATAAAAATGTTATAAAGCAGCACTCTAGATGTAGATAGTCATAGAGTTATATAAATTTTGCTTAAAATCGTAGTAAAACATAATTTTGTTGATACTTAAGCTATTATATTAAGTTATTTTAATAACTTTAAAATTTCTGACATTTATAGTAGCATTTGAGGGCCCAGGACTAAGGCCCCCGTGGCCCTCATTGTCTAAGTCAGGCATTATTTATCTCTGTGTGTATGTATGGATCAATATGAGTATGTGTGTGTGTTTGTCCATCTATGTTTATCTGTGTGTTTGTCCATATGTATAAGTGTGTGTTTATCTATATGAATGACATTAATATCTGATTCCGTTAATGAGAAAGTAAAAATATACGGACTGATAAAGTTGCATTGAGTACCCTGTTGTTATCATTTTGGCAGTATCGACATCAAAAATCAACGCCTACTGTTATGTATGCTGCACTGAACAACAATCAATTACTTTTACTTAAGTCTTGTTTCTGATGGAGTGGCAAATTTTAAATGTGCTTGAATCTGACATTCAAATTCTTATCTCATGAAAGTGGAAAGCATGTATCTTTCTGCATCATGTATCGCTTGAAAAGGGCGACTGAAAATCGCAAGATTCCATTAATCAACTCAACCCTTATTTGCACAAATCGTTGGTAGGCGACACTTTCTTCGACGAAGGGTGGATCAGCAGATGAGATGGCAGCAATAATTAATTTTCGACGATAAATACAAGGAAAGAGAAATAAATACCGGATCGATACCATAGCGTGGTTAACAGCGGAGCAAATGAACATTGCACGATATATTACGCTCCGAGTTCGAATAAAATAAATTGATATTATCCGCCTTCGGAGGTTCGGTGGCTTTTTGAAAAAGATCTTAACTTGCCTGTGTAAATGAATAGAAAAACTCAAATATCTATATATGTTTTAATGTACAAAAGAATATATATATATATATTTTTTTCCAATGGCTAGGCACTTGATGTTAATCATTTGCATATACAGCGGCCAAAGCGTGAACCATTTTACTCTCAAATAATCACAATACAATGCTACTGAGTTAGCAGGTGGATTCGAACCCACGACATAGGAGCTCGAAGATGCACGAGGAAAGGCTTGCTTTAGGCCTCTTGGTTACCGAGGTGGTACAAAAGAATACATTATTTGCATTTTTTATAATGCAAATGAATGAGCAGAGAAACTTGTGTCACAAGTCATGGTTTCCAGGTTACGTTTTCATGGTTCACTGACGGGTTTATTAAAAATTATGAGGAAAAAAAATTTTTTTTTTTATTTTAATAATTTTTAATGAAAAAAAAAATGTTTTTTTACAATGTCTTTCCTTCTACAACAGCGGTGCACGGTATACGCATACACAAAATTTGAAGTCTCTAACTCATCGCAAAGCATGTTTTTCTATCATTTCACTTTTCGAACGTTTTAGTGTGCGGAACCCTTCAAAATTACGAATATTGGAAATTTTCTATTGCACACTTTCTTTCTTTTGAACTATTTATCTATACACCAAATGTGAAGTTTCTATTCCATCGTGAAGCATATTTTTTCTATCATTTCACTTTTCGTAAGTTTTAGTGTGGAGTAGCTACCTCCTTAAATGAACATTTTTGAAAAACTCTATTCTTGTGTTTTTTATCAGATGATTGTTCCATATACCAAATATCAAACCTCTATTACTTTTTAAAAGGCGGCGTTTCTCATTTATTGGGAAAATCGAACATTTGGGTTTAAGGCACCCCCTAAAATAGAAAATATCGGAAAACTGAAATTGCACATGCTCTTCTTTTTGAACTATCGACTCGTACACCAAATTTGAAGTTTCTATCACATCTCGAAGCATGGTTTTTCGTCATTTCACCTTTCGAACGTTTTTCTCTGGAGCACCCCCTTAAAGGAACATTTTTGAAAAACTCTTTTATCTTGGGTGTTTTTATCAAATGATTAGTCCGTATACCAAATTTAAAGCCTCTATCAAATTTTAAAGCAGATGCTTCTCATTTGTTCGGTAAATCAAACATTTCGGTGCGCGGCACCCCCTAAAGTGCCAAGTATTGAAAATCTGAACTTGTACACTTTCTTCCTTTCGAACGGTTTACCCATACACTAAATTTGAAGTCTCTTTCTCATCGCAAAGTATGCTTTTATATTTTTTCACTTTTCGAACGTTTTGATGTGGAGCACCCCCTCTACAGAATATTTTTGAAAAATTTGATTTTTCTAGGGGTTTTATCGAACGATCGACCCGTGTACTAAATTGCAAGTCTCTATTTACTTGGGAAGTGCCTAAAAAAGCGCGACAGCCTGACTGACAGACAGACACACAGACAGACAGACAGTCGAACACTTGGCAATTAGTATATATAGATTATTTTGAGTTGAATTTTCTTACATCTTCAATTTAGTTCAATTTTGTGCGATTACAAATTATTTATTTTATTTTTCTGTATGCCACTGTTGTGTAGGGAAAGACATTGAAAAGCTCGTTTTTTCTCATAATTTATTTTTTTGCATTTTAGTTTTCACTTTTCTTTGAAATGTAATTTACGTTCAAACCTATGTAGTATTATACATGGATCGATGCGTTAGAACTAGAAGAGCAATTCATCTGAAGACACTGAACCGTAATTCGTAAAGGAAAAGAATGAAAAGGAAGGCCAGACACATAGTTATGACGTACGTAAATGACGTAACACTGTAATGCAAAGACGTGAAAATTCGAGAGATGAAAATGTTCCGCGATATGAAACATGTATAGAGTTTCAGCTCTCTATGTGCCCTGGAAGCCGAAAAAGAGCCCGCCAAAGATGACATACGTATTGACGTAACATAATGACGTGAAAATGTTATAGATGAAAATGTTCAGCGAGATGAAACTGTATGTTGAGTTTCAGCTGCCTAAATGTTCTGGGAACCGAGAAAGAGCCCGCCAAAGATGTTGAACGAAGGGACAAAGAAAGTTAACGTGAAGTTAGGGAATGTGTTGGGGGAAAACATTGGCATTTTAGGAATCAAATTACTAAATGTGCTCAGACAACCGTACGTTAACTACTGTTGAGAAAATATGAGAAACATTACTAATATTTGAAAACCTATATTTTGTCCTGTAAAAGATGTTTTTTTTTTGTTTGTTTTTTTGTTGTTTAATTTTCTAAAACATAAAACAACTATACCTATTTGATTCTTTTTTTTCTTACTTTCCCTGCAACATATGGTAAATGTATAGGGAAAGTATTGAAATCATGTCAAAAATCCCAAGCAGAGTTTGAGACAAATCTACACGTTTCGGGACCTAAAGAACACGAAAAAAATTATTTTTAGATTGACGTTAGTGTGTGTGTGTGTCTGTCTGTGCAATGTATGTATCCACTTTAACTCAAAAACTAATTGATCAAATTTCATAAAATTTTATAAGCAAGTCACTTGGGGGTGACCCTGGTGCTGATTTGATTTTGGTACGATTCGAGATAAAAGAACCTGCTTTTTTTCTTTTTTTTTTCGAAACGGTTCGCCAAAATCGCATGTATTCACTCTAGCTAAAAACTAATTAACCAAATTTTACAAAATTTGGCGGATACGTCACTTGTAGGTGACCCTGGTGCTGATGCGATTTTGGTACGATTCGAAAAAAAGAACCTGCCTTTTTCACAAAATGGCCCGCCAAAATCTAAAATAATAAAATACGTATGCTCAAATGTATCAATTAAATGCTTGTTTTTTACGTAATTTTTGACGAGGAAAATAATAAGACCAACCCCATTACTCTATGACTAACCGTTCTCGAGATATTTTCGTTTCGCCGCCTTTGAAAAATGTCCAGTTACCAAATAAAAACAAAAATTTAATCAAAAGTGCAAATCCAGTGTTATTTTGTGCAACTAAGCTCAATTTAATGAATTATTAAAGAAATAAAGAGAAAATGAATGAGTCTGTAGGTAAAGTCATGTGCTGCCTACATCAGATTTTTTAACCTAGGTCTGGTCCAACATTGTCATCAGGGAAATAAAAGAAATGCACAAGACAGTTGTTTTCTCCGTGATATTCATCACGCTATATCTCAAAAAGAGTTTAAACTCACGGAAGATAAACGATAAAGACTTTTTGAAGAATAAACGATCTTTTGACAGAGTATCTAGAACATACAGCACAGGAACAGTAACAACTGAGAATGCCACTTCGAGAAGGATAACAAGTTTGTAAAGAACTGCATGACCTCACACCTGACTTTTTGCAAAGAATGAAATTAATTATAAACTTTCTGGTATCCGCTTGGGAATTTTCCTGTTTAACATGTCTCGATACACCCAAGAAAGTACTGAATTAAACATGGAGGGAAATAAAAGAAAAAAGAAACATTTTCTTTTTCTTTTATTAAGAATCCGCGTCGATTGCTGTACTATATTTCCTTTACTTTGAGATTCGACATACATTTAATTTCGTTTAAAAAACGTATCAACATAGGATTTTACCCCAAAAGTAAAACTATCGTTAAAATATAGCGTGAACAAAATAGAAATGGTATTGACCGGTTTCAAAGGCAGAAAAGAGCATTTTTCGTCAGGATAAAAGAGACAAAGCAGCAGCACCATCAAAAACGTCAAAAAATCTGGCACGGAGGTGGGGGTCGGAAAAAAAAACTATTTCTACTTTTAAGTCGATATTCAAAAAATTAATAATAATACAAGCTAGTCTAACGCAATTTTACTCTTCATTATTGCTAAAAAGGACAAGAATAGCGGAAATAAAACAGTTATAACAATTAACTGAAAACAGCTACCTCTTACAGCAAAGTACCTAATATATATACATAACAAAGAATCAACAACAATAAGCCTTAATTAACTAATATTTCACTTAGACTAGAATTTGACAAATCCACGGAAAATGTATAGGCTTACTTTTGCCCCAGGAAATGTTAAGTTACTTAACCCTTCTGGGGCAACATTGATCCTATTCACTAAGAAAATTAAACGAAACAAACATATAAACAAATCATAAAATTATGAATACTTTAGACAAATACAAAATTAATTGTATCTCAACATAGTATGTGCAAAATAAAACATTCTTTCATCTATGCTGAAATGAGTCACAAACACGAAATCGGTATAAAATCTGCATAAATTATAAGTATAATGGTAAAATATTTTCAAAGAAAATTTCAAGAGAAAAATACTGAAAATAAATTATCAAAAAGAATCATATTTTTAGATATTTTAACATAAGGAAAATTGCCAGTCTCTTGAGTCGATAGTTTTCTACCGACTTTTCTTCAAGCGTAAAGGCTTCCAATTTTTGCAAAAAGTAGTTGTATCGGGTGAACAAGAAAGGAAATCGTTGCCATATCAAAATCAGGATAAGTGAGACTGGTGAGCTGTCTCATTTATCCTGACTATAAATAGTAGCATGTATGTGACCTTTAAGAATTTGTAGTCATGGCACGGACTATAAGAAAACCTATATAGCAGTTATGAAAAAGATATTATTTTATAAAATCAGATTATTCATAATTCCGTGCAAAGTCTGGCGAGAACAAAGGATGAGATGAGCATGACTTGCGAAGTTTGGAAAAGGTTTGATCGGCATATTTGCGACGGCAAAGTCAGTGCAATCAGAGTTTAATACACATTTTAAAATGAGAACTACACTGAATAGAATTAGATACTCAAAGTTAAGGCTGATTTACGTCACAGAAGATGAAAATCGTCGAAGGAATTCAGAGGCGCATTGTGAAGTGCAAACTGCATATGTTCCGGAGAGGGCTTCATAATGGAAAGAATTTAGCTAGATTTTCGAAGTGGGATGGTTTAAAAGTGTATATGTAAAGACAGGAAATTAATGTAAAATGATAAAGATTATCGGAAATTTAAAGGGGTCTAAAAAGATTTAACTTTAGAACAAACCCATCACGAGATATTTCAGTTTTTTTTACAATTTTTCTTTTAGATTCGGCGCCGTTTTTAAATGTTACAAGTCGCCAAATGACAAAGGAAATAATTTTATAACTGCAAATTTTGGATATAATTTTTAAAAAATTAACCATTTTCTGCAAGAACTTAAATTACTATATTGCGAAATATATGTAGAAAATTTAATATAATCCTGTAAGTGCTGCCCACATCTGATTTTTATCTTTTCAAATGTGGTAATGCATAACGATTATTTCAATTTTCTATCTATCGAGTATATTCATCCATCATTTAAATGTAATCCATCCATCTAGTTTAGCCTATGACAAAGGAAATATTTTATAACTGCAAATTTTGGATATAATTTCAAAAAATTAACCATTTTATATGTTATTTTCTGCAGGAACTTAAATTACTATATTGCGAAATATATGTAGAAAATTTAATATGATCCTGTAATTGCTGCACACATCTGATTTTTACCTTTTTGTAACGTGGTAATGCATAACGATTATTTCAATTTTCTATCTATCGAGTATATTCATCCATCATTTAAATGTAATCCATCTAGTTTTGCCTAAAATGTGTACATACACTGAAAACTTGGATGTACACGTTTTAGGTACTCAAGAACAAGAATTCACAATTTTTAGCTAACGTGATATCGGTGTGTGTGTGTGTGTGTGTGTGTGCGCGCGCTGCTCACATCGAATATTTTAATCATATTTTCTTCAATTTACAGAAATTAATGTATGGCATGAAAAATATTCTTACAAATAACAACCACCATTTCTCCAAAACAATACAGATAATTAAAAATATAATGGTGCCTGATTAAAGTATTTTCCGGTTACACCATGAATCAATACAACACCAGGGGATCGTATCCAATGTCTTAAGACAAAAGCTTTTGGCACATCTCCTCATGAAATATGAAGATAATATGACACACTTATTAATTTACGACATGACAAACAAGACTTCTAAAATAAATAAAAATGAATTAGATCACGAGAAGCTGTAATTGGCCTTTGTTACACCCAAAATGCCCCAGAGATGAGATCAGCGAGGGAAGAAGCTCGCAAGGAGGTCAGGCATGGGTTTCAATTAGAATGCCTGTGATATCATGGCCAATAAGTTACACAGAGGGAAAGACATGGATCTTAATTATCCTGGTGATGGCATGATAGACTGCGGCGCATTAAAACCGCCTGGGACAACGAAATGTTACAATAGATGTATTCTTCAAGATTGCATGCCAATTAGAGATCGCCACAAAAAATGTTTACTTCTTTCCTAAAATTTGAGGAGACGTTTTCAAAATGGAGAGTGCTTAAAAAAAATTAATAGGCAATAGTATAAACCATTTCCTTATATTTTCTAAAAATAACAATACTTATATATATACTTATATATTAACAAACAAATTTAATAAAAACATGTGTCTTCAGGCGTTTCACTGTTTTTATGGAGCAAGTGATCTGTTTCTCTTATTTCGTTCTTTTTGATCTGGAAAAAGTTGATATCTTTAATAATTTTATTTTATGGTATTTTTCTAACAAAGGGCTTTATTCACAAATACAGATATATTTTATTGGTAAATAGGTAATTATTTTTGTTACTATATTTATCAATACAATATATTTATACTGTTTACAAAACAGTTAAAATTAATTTTATTGATTGATAATACGATCGCATATGTATTATTGAGCAACGAAAAATGTATGCATTATTGAGCAACGAAAAATGTCTTCGTTTGGGATGGACGCTGTCCCACTCGTAAACAAAAGGTTTAAAATGTGCATATGATTTATAACTAACAGTAGGAGCGTGTTTTAATCTGAAATTAGAACTATTGTATAACAAATACAGCATCTACATCTTCCACCATTTATACAGGGTTAATAGAAAAGTCCTTAAGCATCTCAATTACTTCGTAAGGAAAAGTCCACGAGTGTACACGTTAGGTTTATCTATAGCACAGTGACCAGCCCCGATCAAATAATGATTGCAGTGCCCCTAGTGACAAATTAAAAAAGTTAAGATAATGAACTCAGCAACAAAGCGAAATAGACAAAAAAAGTAAATCACAAAGTTGTAGAGCATTGTATAATGAGTAGGAATCGATATTAAAATCGTCACTAAAAACATTTATTTGACACAATAGGGCTATTAGCGAATGGCTGTTATATTTAGGAATGCTAAAATAAACAGCAGCTACATGTACAGGAATATAATGTACAGCTTGTTTAAAATACCATCAGTCAGCAACAAGGCCCAATTGAATTCGAGAAAAATATGGGACCGAATAGTTTGACAAGCATTGCAAGTGTCACCGTGTTTGAGGCTCTGATGGTACGACTTTCTGGCAGATATATATTGCCTTGTATATACGCGTTTCTTTCGTTCATTCCTGGTATCGATTCCTACTCATTATACAATGTTCTACAGCTTTGTAATTCACTTTTAACATCTATCTCGCTTTGTAGCCGAGTTCGTGTTTCCTAACTTTTTTAATTCTCCACTAAGGTCACTGTGGTTTTTTTTTCTCCGTTATGGTTTTAAATATGTAAATTTTAGAAATTTAACAGATATTTTTGCCAGCTGTCCATTTGCTGTCCTAAATCCTCGCATCAGCCAAACGGTCTGATTATAAAAATAAAATTAAATGAAATTAAAAAAAAATTGTACATTACCCTGAAATTTACATCAACCGATTTGAAAATTCGACTACACAAGAGGAAAGGATACAATGATCCAATCAACTAATTCACAACGAGACGAACAAGTTAGACTACAGAAGAACAAAAAAAAAAAAAAAAAATAGCGACTCCCCAGAAAGAACTAACTGGGCAGGCTGACAGGAGGACCTTTGCCACCGAAATATTACAGCGATGATGACATCCACCAAAAACATGCGGACGTAATGGGGTTGTACGCAGAAACAGGTTCCACTTCGCCTGTTCAATAAAAACGATATCTACAAAACACATACACAAATGGCAATAATTCTTTAATAATTTTAATCGAACTACCAGCCAAAGGGAGAAATAACAACATGTAGTTATGCGTTCCACGTTTTCAATTGACAAATAATAAGCTTCAATTAATGTAGTTGCTGGTGTCCAAATTATCCTTACATATATAGAAACAAGCGGCGCAAGCGCTGTGCTTGAAGTATCTGTCTCTGCGAACTTCTGTAATTCAAGATTTGATTTCAGTGTTTATCGACTCAAAACAGTTTTGATGGCTCCGAAGTATTATTTGGAAATAATCTTTGAGGTGGCGAGCTGTCGGCTGCTTAGGGTCTGGGTAGTCATTAATGGAAACGGACATTTTTTTCATAATTAGGTTTGTATCGTATGCACTCCTATTCGATTTTTCAGTTTGTATTTATGTGTTATGATGCTATATATACCCCCCCCCCCCATAAAAATAAATAAATAAATAAAAATAATTTAATTATATCGAATAATTGTTGATAAATCAGTGTTTTTATGTATGTAAAGATAACTGGGCACCAGTGTATTTATCCTTATGCTACATCAATATGTGCTCATTCCCTACGATTGATATAAAACGAAAATATTGTAACAGTCAAAACTTCGATTTGAGGATTCGGATATTCAAACCTCAGTTAAATACAAATTGACCATTTTTCAATATCTGTCTGTGTGTATATCTCTCGAACAAATTGAGTAAATCGGGTGAAATCTGATTATGTTATTTGAATTGACAAATATCATAAATGTCATAAATTCATAAAAGATTCATTGAATTTTGAGGAGCTTGGACCAGAAAAAGATCCACAACTTTTCTTTTGAAAATCTAAAAATTAAAAAAAAATAATTGTCAAACATTTTTAACTTCTATAGAAATAACAAATTGATGTGCAATTTTTTTTTTTTTTTTTTAATTTATTAACTGAGGATTATATCATTTACAGAGAGCCATCAGCCATTCTCGAGATATTGCACGTTTGGGATCTAAGATGGGAAATATAATGACAAATTAAATATATTCACTGTTATTGTATGGAGCAAGGTTATCGTTATTGCATGTATCGTAATGGTACATAATTTACATGCTAAAGAAAAAATGGCGGGCCTGCGCAGCGGGTGTATCTATCGCTAGCTGTTGTTAATAAAAGTCACCTCTAAAAAAGTTACTACTAACTGCAAGCACAACAGCTAGCCGATCTTTATTTTCTATACAAGTTGTACATAACAAGCCAACTTTTTATAGCATGGTAAAGACATAAGCCCATATTCAAAACAAATCAAGAATAATCAATTCGAAAACACGATATATGACGATCACAGAGAGAGACACGATTGCACTTCAGAAAACAAATAAAATGAAACTGTCACAAGCCAAGGCGTTAATTAAACAGAAGATATGGGCGGGTTTTTTTGTTTTTTTTTTCTCGCTGGAATACTGCAGAGATGAATCAGCCAAGAATTTTCGTATAAGGAGATATTAAGCAGAGGAATGTTCACTGCCACATAAGGATTTGAAGTACATTTGGCGCAGGCAAAATTAGTTAAGGTTAAATAAGCTTCGATACTCTCTCCTTTAAGTAAACAGAAATCCGATGTGATGTGCAGTACACGACTTTTCTCACCCAAACTCATTTTCTCTTTCTTTTATTGTTTTATTTTTACTTCCTCATACGTAGTATTGAGAAAATATTGTTTTCACGAAAATTCTCGATTTCGAGGTTTTGATGACAATATATGTTTTAGGACCTCCTGAACACGTTTCGACTATTTTTGGAGTGATGTCAGTCTATCAGTCTGTCTGATGCTTGTTGTCGATTTCTTGTGTATACGCCATCAACCACAAATATTAATAATGCAATAATGCATCTTCACGAAACTTTATATCCGGCTTCCTTATTAAAAAATCTAGAACTATATATAGAATTTTTTTTTAATTCGAGCGAAAACTTTGAATTTTATTCGAAATCTTATATTTTTTATAACATAGCAGCATAGGACAAAATTTAACATAATCATGCATAAACGGGTTTATTTATGGCTCAATGATTACGAGACTTAATAGTTTCAATCATTGTCGTGAAAATAGTCACGATACAATTTGTTATGCTCGTGACGTCATTAGCCCCTTGGGGGGGGGGGAATTAGTCCCTCTCCCGGGAGGGGAGGGGGAGTTACAATGTCAAGTATGGTATAAATCAAAATATTTTTTCAAGTCCTTTAAAGTGAAGGGTAATACGTTATAGTTGTAATCATTTGAACATACGATACTGATTTTTCAAAATTTTTCTTGCAAAATTTGAAAAAAAAAAAAAAAAAAAAAAAAAAAAACTTCTAGCATGATAAAATTGAGTTGAGCCACAAGCCAGTTAATTTTTTCTACAAATTAATTTTAGTTTTATTGCAAACTAGCCGCCTTTGGCGACCAGCCTGTTAGCTACCCTTGAAAATTCTGACCGTGGCAAACTCGCTGGCGCGACCTACCAGAAAGGTGTAAGGTAACACTTTGGACGGCCAGGAAGTGCCACCCAATTTAGACTGGAACCCATTAGGGGAGGCATCCACAGGGACAGTACCCTCCTTCCCCTACCACCAACCTCTCGGAAAGACTTACCGACCCACATGTTTAACGTCATCGTACTCCGCGTGAACATGGCGGCAATTTTGGGAATCGAACCCGGGCCTACCAAGTGCAAATCCCGCGCGCTAACCACTGCGGTACTTCGCCCTCCGCGACATTCTCCATAACTTTCTTTTTATTCAACCAATTTAGACCGGAACCCAGTGGGAGAGGCATCCACAGGGACCGTACCCTCCTTCCCCTACAACCAACCTCTCGGAAGGACTTACAGACCCACATGTTTAACGTGATCGTACTCCGCGTGAAAACGGCGGCAATTTTGGGAATCGAACCCGGGCCTACCGAGTGCAATTCCCGTGCGCTAACCACTGAGCTACTTTGCCCTCCGCGACAATCTCCATAACTTTCTTTTTATTCACCCAATTTAGACCGGAATCCAGTGAGGGAGGCATCCACAGGGACCGGACCCTCCTTCTCCTACCACCAATCTCTCGGAAGGACTTACGGACCCACATGTTTTACGTGAAATACATAGCCACAATTAAGTTTTTACAATACAACAATACATTACGCCACAATAATACATCGCAATCAATATACATCGCTACAATTCAATCCACCGTAATTCAATCATTTAAATTTTATAATGACCATATGCTAAGCTCTTAATTCTATCATTTAAAATATCACTCTAACTCGATGCAACGGCGTGACGCGTGACGTCCCCCCCCCCCCCCCAATTTCTGGACGGGGCTGTCGGGGAAGAATCGAATCTTCGCCGAGAAGCTGAGAATTGGCCGAGAAATGAGAAATATAAAATCAATAGTCTTTAAAATTGCGATCCTGTGGGCAATTTTCCTTATTTCTTGACCAGATTGGACTTGTAAGAATGCCAGATCTTTCAGCTTTCTAAAAATGTAAATTATTAGTCAAAATTATGAGTACTTTTTACTATGGGAGAATTTAAAAACCAAAAATCGTTTTTTTGAGCCAAAAGTGACTTTTGTTTTAAAATCTTTAAAAAATATTAGAATTTGTCCCTGAGATTTGAAATTTATATATGTTTACTCGCAATTGTCTGCTCTTTCCGGTGGTGTGATTTGGTTCTTTCTACGACGTCTGGATCGTGGAGAAAAAAGGGCAAACAGGTCGAAATCGCATAAAACATTAAATAACAAAAAAAATAATTAAAATTTTAAAAATAGGTTTTCGCGTGTCCTCTTCCCCCCTCCCCCTCCCCGGTCTCCGACTGCCAAATTTCGTAGCTCTCCAACGCGCGGTCGCTGAACGTCTAGTGTATAAAACAGACAGACAGACATTGCCTTTTATTATTTAAGATTTTAAAATTAGAATTTCAACTTCTATCCCATTCCAATACTTTCCCTATAAATATACTACGTATTTGCTGGAATGTCACACACATTTTAAATGTTTGATAATTTACTTTTGGTCTAGGCAAAAAGTATTCCTCATACCTAACGTGTTCTCAACAGGCACTTTCTCCCAACGATATAATTATAATTCAGTGGAAATTCCCTTGCTTTACTTATACCAGTGATTTTCAACCTTCTCGATTACACGATTTTGAGTCCTTGACCAACTATATTCTTTCTGCGGCTCCACGGTGGGTGCAAGTCGGTCGCAAAACTATCGGTAGTCGAAAACATTCGGATATTTAATATTGTTTTGAACAAAAAGTAATAATCACGTCCATTCACGGCGCACCTGCTATGTATCATTCAAGGCGTGATTTTATTCTGGATACGTAAGAATTAATATAGTAGTATAAGCTTTTTTCTTTGTTTTACAGGAAAAAATTCATTAAATTGTATTTATTAGAAGTATGTAAAAATATAATTAATCTTCTAAAAAATAACTATAAAAAGCCGTCCAAAAATGCGTTAATAGATAAAGTGGGCAAAAAATGGCACCTTCTTTGATTTTATATTGCAATTCACCCCCCCCCCCCCCCCTGCAAAGAATAGGGTAAAAGGATAACCTGTTTTGGCCCTTTTGGCCATTCCCCAAGTCAAAAAGAGTACAAATCGAAAAGCTTGCATCAACCACGACTCGCCAGTTGAAGACCACAGTTTTGTATGTATCATAATAGACATTGACATAGCCATATGCATTATTTGACCTAAACATATGCATTATTTGCAAATTTACGCTACATTTAGTTTCAAATCCTCAAGATAATTATTAAAATTAAATCAAAGATTAATTAACAGGAACGATAAGATCTGAAAGATCTGAAGATTGTTGAGGATAATTCTAACATTCTCTTCAGCTGAATTCATAAAATTTAATGCTACCCTAATTTAATTTATAACGAAACACATTTATTATGTCGAATGCATAAGTGATTATTGATTATTAATAATCACTAAATGCTATAGGCTAATAAAATGATGGAAATTTTCATACTCACAATTAGATATTGATATATATACTGAACAATGACATGATCCACATACCTAAAAAGAGAAAATATATATATATTACATTTGTTGATAATCTTTCTACACATAATTTAAATTCATTACACATTTCATATGTTAACGAACCAATACTAATAGCATTAATATAAAAGATTTTTAATATTTATTATAAGGTATAATTCATTACTATTTCATGATATTCCCCAAACTATAATTATAAATAATATAAAATTTAAATTCACAATTAATTAAAGCTGGACTTTAATTAATTTTGAATATATTTACTTGGAATTGTTCTATTATTTTTAGTTTCTCACATTATTATTTATAAAAAGTATTGTTATACCGAAAAATTTTAAATTCCGAATTTTGACAATATTTGGAACACCTTTGAAAACAGATAAAACGCTGTTTAGGAGCAAGTCTGTAGACTTTCAGAGCAGCTCATCAGAAAATTTTAAATAAACTATATTCTTTCCTATGTTGTAATGCTGTATTTAACAATTTTTCATTAATCTAGCACAGTACGCAAATTGGAAAAAAAAAATATATATATTTTAAACAAAACGCAACTAACATTTTCCCTTTGTACTTAATGTGGACTTGCTATAACATTCCAAAGCTTCATATAATTACAGAATACTAATACTTTGAAAGGGACGAAAAATCTAATTCCTCTTTTTACTTACGACGACTATCAAAATTAAAGAAAAATGGCAATGCAACGATATTTTTTATCACAAACTATAAAAATTCTATCGTCAGAGATGACCTAAAAAATTTGTCGATGTGATGACTGTGAATTCTAAAAAAATTGTCGCCCGCGATGATTATGAATCCTAAAAATTTTGTCGCCACTCGTCATGACTCCTCAATATTTTATCACCAGTGATGACTATAAATCCTAAAAATTTTGTCGCCACTTATCAGTGATGACTATGAATCCTCAAAATCTTGTTGCCACAATGATGACTAGGAATCCTTAAAATTTTGTCGGCTGTGATGACAATGAATCCTCAAAATTTTGTCGCTAGTAATGGCTATGAATGCTAAATATTAAGTTTTGGAACAAGATGGAAGCAAAGTCAGCAAAAGCCTCTATTTGGGGCAATTTGGAAAAGTTCAAAATAATTGGGGCAAAATTAACATCATTGAATGTGCCACCACTCATAACAAAATATAAGAGAACAATTAATTTTTAAACCATTTTAAAATAAATATCTATAACTGAAACACAAAGCAAAATTTGGAGTCTTGAACAGAGCCATTTGCTTCACTTTACGAGATCAAAGAGCAGCAGATCAAAGAGGGAAAGAAGGTCGAACAGATTTAATCGTCATTATTCAAAGAATGAACTGGTACGAAAAGGATCAAGACAAACAATGAACACAGCGATTAGCATCGGGAAAAATACAAATGGCACTCTGTGGTCAATGGAACAGTTTAATTCTTTTTACAATCCATCTTAATCTGATGACGTTCATTTACAACGAACTAAAAATAAGTGTTTAAAGAAACAAAAATACAAGGTTTCTTAAAATACATTAAAGAAGTACCTATTATCATATTGCAGTAAATGATTTTCCCCCCACTTCAATCACCGATTTTTTAAGTAATGGAATGATATAATTGAAAGCATATGCCTTACGTTTGCCAATGTTTATATTATTTTATATTTAGGATTTATTGAACATTCTTTATGAGAATTCAGAATAAAAAATCTCAACAGATTAACCAATTTAGATGTTGCGAGAAAACAATAATAAAAGTAAAAGTTTTCTTTTAAATCGACCTCACTGAAAATCAATAGGTTTATTGTTGTCACTGATTAAAAATAAGAATAAAGAATTTCATGGAAATGGTTTGATTCGTAGGACATCATGCAGAAAAGTAAAATTTCCAATACCTCGAGAACTACTAGTGATAATTTCTAAAGAATGGTGTCTATTTATTTCTTATTGAATCGAAATTACATGGCACTCACTTATTTGATAAATGAGACACATTTAATCTTTTATTATTATTTTCTATTTCTGACTTTAAAAACCGCGCAATACCTCGGAAACGGTAGAATTGGCGTTTTATAAATGACGGCATTCACTTTTAAATGGACAAAAAAAAGTACATACAAAATAGATATTATGAACTATTTTTTCTATTTTCCCCTAATAAAATATTCGAATTAGAGAATTGGATTTCTGATCTTGTAACAAAATTTTCCTATTACATATACTATGTATTGTAAAGAAAGAGAAAGAATCTGATGTGGGTATAGCATAGGACTTTCTATTAACAATTAAACGATTAACAATTTTCGGAACCCGGTTAGTTGAAGTAAACTGTATACTTATAATCACTTTAAAGGTCTGCTGAACAATTACATATGGAATCTATAGTTTACCCCCCTCGACTGACTGTAAACCCGCATGCGACCGTTGCCATAGATCTATGATCATGCCATATGATAAGGTCGTTGCCCTCCTGTCTTTTTTTTTCTGTGCCTATGATTAATGGAAATTAATACTATTTACACATGACAAGAAAACATGTTTGCAATACAAAGTTTTCTTGCTGCTGTTATAATTAGCAGCTATTTTGTTGTGAGCTCAAACAAGTGCAAAATCGATCCATCGAAACTGACTACTCACTGTACTCCGAGCAGGATATAATACTCTCAGTACTGTCATATTTTCGGAAAATATCATTGTTTATCCAAAATGAATAAATTTTATCCAAAATTTAAAATTTTCGGATAACGTTTGATATAAATAAAGCAAACACAACGTAAATTGCGGTTCGAATGAAATAATGAGTAAACGATAGAGCCTGTTCGCTAACACCTCTTCGGTTCGCTAGTACTTCTGAAGTAGAAAATAGAAGTATTTCCGAAACGATCGTCTGCAATTACTTTATTTGCGCAGCAATTTACGTTGTGCTTGCTTTATTTATTGTTAGTGTGCAAAGTCTTGTTTGCTTCTTAAAGTTTGATATAAGTATAGGAATAAACTGTATTCGATCTAGTTTTAGAATTTTCTAATCTATAATTTTTTGTTCATTTCGATACATGTATTCGTTATTGAAACCCCCCTATTCGCTTCCCCCCGCCCTCGACCTACATGTTATCAAAAAGGTTTTTAAAATGTGTTCAGGGGTCTCAACACCTATAATTTCTATATGAACAACGTTATTTTTCGAATACCTATATTTTTATTAAAATCTATAATATGAAAAGAATATAACTGCTTTAAAATCCAAATCCCTATTAAATAAAAATGTCGAATAACTACAGCTAATAGCAAGGTCAAAACTACTATCCAGGAGAACTGGTTCAATAGGAACGAAGGAAAAAAGTACAATGATAGCGATTAGCATCTAAAATGCAAATAGTCTCTGAAAGTGGCGACATTTCCAGTTTTTGGGTGCTCTTTCTCGTTATGCATTTATCAGAGAAGAAAAAAGATAAGGTCAGGATAATTCACTTGTGGAATGCACTAATAAAAATATTCATTGCCGCGGGAAAAAAATGTGATATTTCCTAGGCTCTGCTTACTCTCTTCAGTTCGGATAACACTCGGTAGAAAGCTTGTCTCTAGATTAAGAGGTACGACGCGAAACATAAACAACCAACTACATAATCAACAGAGCAGTTTAAAATTATATTGAAATATAGTAAAAAAAAAAAGCATGCGCGTAATGCATACAGCAAAATCCTTCCTTCCCTTCTCAAAAAAAAAAAAAAAAAAAAAAAAATCCGTCCCTTCCCCCTCCTTACTTTTCGTAATCTTTTGTTAATTCATATTTTCCAGTAATACGAACGTTAACTCATTCAGCTTCTGAAATAGCTTGTCTACTTTACCTTTTGTTATGCACTAACTATATAATTTCGTGTTCTTTTATTCACAGGTATTTTTACAATAATTTTCAAAGCATATTCTTTGAAGTTATACTGGTGATATTGCTCTTGTTTCTGAAACCGTTTTTCTTTTCTTATCTATTTTGCCATAGGGATTTTAAGTTCGTAGTTTTGCTCGCTGGGGAAGTGTTTTGAATATTTCTGATGTTCTTTGTCTTTTCTCTTAGGTTTTTTCTTTTCAATTGTTCTTAGTTTTCGATCAGCAACGATGTCCTTCCTGTGTTACGTGATACATATGTTTATGGACGACGTCTTCTTGTCTTTACTGGTAATGGTTGTTAAGTTCTTGTTTTGATTTTTGTTTTGAAGCAGTAGGCTATTTTTGTGTGTGTGTGTCTTCGAAACCGGATGATACCGATATTAAATTGTAAAATGCCGTGAATTTTAACAAACTTTTTACTTAACAGTTGTTTTTACATTTAAATATACATTTGTTGAAACACATTTGTTGACTATTGAAACAAAATTTGGTACACATTTGGTTTCATAAGGTAGAGTTATTTCGGAGATTTTTTTCATTTGGATAATATGCATTACCGTACTGTAATACAATATGGGTAAAATGGGAAAAAATAATTGATACATTACTTTCATACTTAAATAACTATAATCGCAACCTGAATCTCAGAAAAGCAATGTCTTCTATCAAAGGGGGGAAAGGCGGCAGGGAGGATTACAGTCAGACACGTAGCCAGAAAAAAATCTCGTAGGGGCCCTACAATTTCTAACGAAATCATAACAATATGTTTAAAATAAAACACATTTATAATTGATAAATAATTATATATTTTAAAGGCGTATACATCTCACAATACATTTAGAAATATATCAAATGGCACAAGTTAAAAAAAGCATGTTATTTTATAAGACGACTTAAAATATATATAAATATAAAGAACTCAAATTTCGGGGGGGGGGGGCATACTCCGATTCCCTCCTCCTGGTTATGGGGTTATGGTGGTAGATGTCGGTTAGCTTATGGGGAGTCAATGGATTTCAATAGATGAAGGCCCTTTAAACTAAACAAACCTTGGCTCACAGCCGGTCTACACACCGGTGTAGACCGGCTGTGCTTGGCTACACTAATGCACACAACAACCTATCTTTGATTTCTGTATATTAACAATCAAATTGGTTTCAATAGGTTGACTATTTTCGGTCAAAAACCAGGTTATATAAATTCACGACCGACTCAAAGATTGTTAATAAAAGTATTTCTTAATAATCAGCCCCCTCCCTTATATATTTCATTACTACCAATTTACACCCATTTCATTGTTCTCTTAATTGTTTTATTTCATATGCTTGTTTCCCATGTTTTATGGCCTGTTTATTTCCCTCACTATTTTATTTTTATGTTTTCATTTACATTTATTAATGACTTTATATGATTAGTCTTATGTGCAATGCAATATCTCATAAGGGTCAATTGTTGATCTATTAGTTTAATTATATATATATATATATATATATATATATATATATATATATATATATATATATATATATATATATATATATATATATATATATATATAAATTGAAAGATTTTAATCGAAAATTATGCATAAACTACTGTATGTACAAAAAAACCCATCTCTAGCATATCTGTTACAAATAAGTAACTATAGACCAAGACTAAGGATAAAGATAGAAGGTAACATATCACTACAATGGAAAGGGGGATGAGAAGAATATTAGGATACAAAATTCACAATTAAAAGTATATAAATATATTAAAAAGAAAACACGGCAAAAATGAGAAAAGGCAATAATAATTAGCTCAAGATAATAGATTACGACATAGAGAACAATCAATTGAAACTACACAAAAAATGGCGGTTAGTTCGAAATTGCATTCTCATCAGGACAGCCATACAATTCGAATTAAAACCGATAGAATAGCCAGTTTCTGACAATGGCGATAGTATTTAACTATAGACACCATTGGAACTGTCTACTGGCTAGAGGAAGAAAATAAATCAATTGAATTACAAATCAGAAAAATAATACCTCCTCGAACAGAAATATATATATATATATATATATATATACTATATATTAGAAAAATGGATTAATAACTAATACAAGTAATTAATGACAAAATATTAAGACAATAAACCAAAAATTTTCAAATTGACCGATAGCATATTAAAAGTGCTATCAATAAATAATAATAATAAAAAAAAAAAAACTTTGCTTCGTAAAAAGTAAAAATATAAAGTCAAAATAAAAATAAACAAATAAAATAAAAATAATCCGAGTAAGTGTATTAAAACTGTCTTCTGCTCTTCATCCCCGATAGCAAATTACAATTATGTTCCCTCGTCTTTTAAAAAACAAATGATGTTCACAAAGGGAAAAAAAAAAAACTATGCATCATCTCCTTATCAATTTCACTCTTTCGAAGAGTGAGGCACATTCATCGGAAATCGGATTACATGTCACCCAGAGGGGATTACTTGGTACAGTAAAAATTTCAATTGACTTGTTTGTTTACTTACGTACGGAACGGTTTTTGATGTATATTCTTAACAGAACAGTGCTTGCCCAAATTATGTTTCGTGGTACCCTAGGGTTCCACAAAATGCAAATAAGAAGATTACAATTAAAAAAACTGAGAGAAGATCGGAAATTTGTGATTCTTTTCCCTTGCGTTTTGTATTATTAGTTTTGTTAATAACAAACTGTTTACGTTCCAAAAATCGTAATAAATAAATAAATAAATAAATAAATAAATAAATAAAAATAAATAAATAAAATCCCAAAAGTTTTACGAAGTCAACTATTTAGCTTTATTATTATGTTAATCCACACACAAACAAAATGAATACATAAATTAAGACAGACATAACACGAAACGTAATTATAACTACTTACGACCACGAGAATGTGTCGGGGAGGGCGTTCAGATAGCTTACACATTGTGCACAACATCAACAGGCAAGACTAACGTTGTATAAATTGAATAAACAATAAGTAAATTAAGTACTACGGAATAAAAGTGATAAATTTATATAACCTTTTGCTTACGGGTGGGACAGCGTCCATCCCAAACGAAGAACCTCTTTAAAAAAAACAGTCATTTGACATACCCTATAACAAACAGTTCGACCCCCCCCCCTCCCCATTTGCAGACATTGGCGTCGCCAATGCCTGCAAAAGGGGGTCGAACTGTTTGGGATAGGGTATGTGAAATGCCTGTCTTTTTTAGAGGTTCTTCGTTTGGGATGGACGCTGTCCCACCCGTACGCAAAAGGTTAACATACTTTATCAATAACTTAATGTCACTATGCGCAAAAATGTAATTTATGCGCAAAAGTCCATTTAAAAAAAATAGTAGGTGGTCCTTTTAAATTTAGGTCTATGGGTAAATCCCTGTTAGTTTTACAAATGGTCTACAACAAATTTCAATGCAATAAGATTAAACTGAGGTATTAATACCGGGTTGGGGTACGTCATACATGACTTCTGGATTTTGAAATTGTAACACTATGCTCATATGTTTAGGTAAAATATTAGAGAATCCGTATTTCCGTATCTTTTAAAATCGGTATATTTTAAAACCGGAATACAGTATTTCTGGATTTTTAAATTGTAACAGTATGCTCAGGTGATTCATTAGATATCCGATATTTCCGCACTTTACAAAATCGGTATATTTTAAAACCGGGAAACAGTATTTCTATATTTTCAAATTGTAACACTATGGTTAGGTGAAACATTAGAGAACATTTAAGAAAAAGCAAGACTTATAGTGTAACTTAATTAAAAAAAGAACAATATCTATGCAAATTAAAACATGAATATACAAAGATTCACAATGAAATGAAAAATTTTAAAGCAAAAGATACAAGTCCCTATCCGTTAAAATAATAAAACAAAATAGTCAACGCGCACTCACGCGTAAACATATCATTCCAAGGCAAAACTATTTGCAATGGATTCAGGAGGTCTTAAACTGTGCTTGTCTCAAAATATCGAACTCGAAACTTTTTTATAAACCAATACTTTCTCTATACATGAGAAAGTAAAATTTTATTGTTTACAAACATATCGTAATTTTTAGATTTTATTTTATACTCACATTAAATGCGTTTCTTACAAGATTTAGAATAAGGATCAGAAGGTCATTAAAGGAATTTATTTTCCCCTCAACGAACATGTGTCAGACAACACACAATTAAAACTTATTCCTAGATTTAGGTACGTCTCCTTTAGGCGAGTTCTGTGTATAGAACAAGATTTATTCCACAATTTCGTTCAATAAGTTATTTACCAACTTTATTTTTACTTTCCCTACAATACGATGATGTATAGGGAAAGTATAGGAATCGTGTTGAAAATCGCAACTCGAGTTTTCTACGGATCTACACGTTTTGGAACCTCTAGAACACGAAAAATCTATTTTGTAGGTTACCCTGGTGCTGATTAGATTTTGATACGATTTGCAAAATGGCTCGCAAAAGCAAAAATCGTCAAAATGCAAAATAAAAGATATGCTCAAATATATCAATTAAATGCTTGTTTTATAGATAATTTTTAACACCGAAAATAAAAGACCAATCCCATCACACTAGGACTAACCATTCTCGAGATATTTTAGTTCTTTCGCATATTTGCTACGCCCCCGGCCGTCCAACTAGTTACTCTAAGTCCTCCGGACGAGTCGGACGGTCTGGGTCTTCAAATCAGCATATTTGCTACGCCGTCTTTGAAAATACGTCCAGTTACCAAATGAAAATGAAAATTGAAATAAAAGTGCAAATTCAGTCTAATTTTAAATAATTATAAGTATTATTTTGTGCAATAAAACTCAATTTAATGAATTATTAAAGAAATAATGAAAAAATGAATATGAGTCTGTAGGGAAAGTCATGTGCTGTCAACATCAGATTTTTTAGCTTCACATGTGAAAATAATGTTAAGAGTTACGTAACATTTTCATAAATCTTAAGGTTTCCGCAAATGAATGAAGTTAAGAAAGACTGGAAATAAAAGATATAATATTACAGGATACAGAACAAGCTACAGGATGTGAGATGTCGAACACAAAAGATCTTTGTTCTCTAAAATGTAAAATGGCGAACACAAAGGAATCAGGGAAATGATTTTACAATATCTTAAGAGTTTGACTTAAACAATACCTAATAATATCAACTAGAAAAATGCTTAACCATTTTAAAAGAAGACGCTTAGAGAATAGAACAGAACATCCATTAGTTAACGTAGATAGTAATTCAATGCCTCTAAGAAACTTTATTTAAAGAAATAAAAATTAATTGATTTTATGCCATTGCACAATTTTTTTGGTGTGTATGGTCAGGGTGAAATCGGAGCATTATGAATAATGTAAATAACCTGAATTGGAAGCTTATATCTCCGAATCCCAAAAATACATATCCGATACATAAAAATGCAAAAAAAAATTATACTTGTTTGTTGAAAATAGAGCACTTTATGAATATACAGAAGAAATAATAAAAAAAAAATTATGAATATACAGAAGAAATAAAAAAAAAATATAAACAAGATCAATCTTGCATAAAGCATTGATTATGAAACACTTTTCAACTTCAATGCAATTTTATTTAAACATCTCTAAAATGCGATACATTCCTCGGTAATATTTTTAAAATTATCACAATACTACATTAATTTATTATATTTGAAAACTTGAAACTTCATCGAAAAAAATGAACTTTATTCAAATGACGGCATTGAAATATAAAATGATGGTTGAAACATCTCTAAAATGCGATACAGTCCTGGGTAATATTTTTTAAATTATCATAATAATACAATGATTTATTATATTTGAAAACTTCATCGAAAACAAATGAAATTTATTCAAATGACGTCATCGAAATATAACACGCCTGGCTCTCTCTATACAAGCAGCATTTCATTCATAAACATTTTTCCATTCATTTCATTCATCACAATACTATAATAATTTATTTTATTTAAAAACTTAAAATCATGGAGCTACAAGTAATTTAACTCTATGCTTAAAACTTCGTCGAAAAATATCGTTTGCTTCTCTGCGTAAAATCAATGAATGTTTCATTCATATCAGCTATATTACAGATTCCATGAGTTAAATAATTTTGCGTTAAAGAAATGCAGCAATTCTTATACAACTCATTCAACATCTTTTGGTTTTTGCGTTCTCCATAAGTGAAAATTAGGCTTCGTTATAGAAATAATCAAAGTTAGATGATCATTTAAACTCAACTACGTATATTGTAATTGTGTTGTTTGAATATGTAGATGCACCAGAATTTAAGCAAAAATAAAGTGGTTTTAGGATGGATACAACACTAAATATGAATTAAAAAGAACTTTAACGATTTTGAGACAAGATGGATGCCATATTTCGTTTTGAAGTGAGTCACGTGATCTCTTCATATAATTGTCACGTGATCTCTCTATATAAAGGGTGTAATTATTATTTAAAAAACTACTGAATATATTTTGCTGAAATTTTTTTATATATTTTATGTGGTAATTTGAATATTTCATAAAACTTTCGAAACAATTTATGAATTTTAAATCCGTTTAAAAAATGTTTGAAAAATTAGGTCCCGTAGGGTTCAATGTATTTCATTTTTTCAACCCGGGTTCAATCCAAAACTAATTGGGTGATATTATTCATTTATATTCCCATAGGTCCCACAGACCGTCTAAGCAACATACTAAAATTTCATTTTGATAGTCATTTTTACGGCAGTTATCGTACTAAAGGACAGTCAGACAGAAAGACAGACAGACAGACAGAATGAATGAACAAAGTCATAAACACTTTTCAACTATGTTGTAAAGTGTTAAAAAAACCTTCAGGAACTGTAAAAGAAATACATAAATAATAAGCGACTAAAATGTTTAGTAGAAGATCAATAAATTGCTTTTAAAAAAGTTCTTATTGCTTTGGAGCAATCGTATTGTCTAGCTGAAGAAGATTAAAATATTTCTGTTTTTAAAGTTTTTAATACTTATATCTTGCAAAATAAAAATGATAATTACGAATGGTAAGATAACAATTTGTAGCTCTTAAAGGCCCTACAAGGATATATAATTGGATTTTTGATCGGATCCTTAGTTTTCGAAAGAGATTGTTAACTTCGAAATTTTAATATTTTGAACTATTTTGACAAAGTGGTTTTAATTTTGATTAATACCATTCCACTATACATCTTATTTCAATTACCATATACCAATATCCTCTGTTGTAAACTAAACAAATGAGATTGAAAACAACGAATAAACTTGTTCAATTTTTATGGAGCTTAATTTTACAAGACATAGTTCATGCAAAATTCAACTCCATTCGACTGAAGCTACCGCAGATTTTCTTAAATCAAGGCGCCCCTCTTTCTACTTTATTTGTTCGCCAACTCCCTGTTTCAAATCTGTGCTTAACAGAATATAACAAAATATCTGCAATATAAGTCTCCAGTCGACTTTCTCATATATTGATTTTCCATATTTTTACTTTCCCGACAATGCGTGCTATATGTAGAGGGAAACAAACTATTGTTATGGGAGTCAAAATTTCGACCCCGGGATTTGGATGGATCTACACTTTTTGAGCATCCCTAATTGCGAGTGAACCATTTTTTCAATGATACCTGTGTGTATGCTAGTGAATTTGAAGACAATACTTACGAACAAATTGAGGTAATCCCTTGAAATTTGATTCCATTTTAGCGATCTGTAAACGAAAGAAGCCTATTGATTTTCCAAAAGGTCGGTTTAGGGCAAGGCTCGCAATTTTTCGTACATCTCTTCTCGTAAATCGGAAGAAAAAATGCTAAAACTTATTACAAAAAAATTCCTTTTATACGTACTTTTTTTATTTAAAAACGTGTGGCAATTTTAACAGAGTGCTAACAAGCACCGTTCGATTTTAACAGAGTGCTAACAAGCAGTACTCGAGATATATCTATATCTCTGCACACATGGTATCGAATACGGGATAGAACTTAATGGAGTCATTTCAATTTTTCATCTTTTGGTGGTGGTGGTGTGTGTGTGTGTGTGTGGGGGGGGGTCCTTATAAATAAAGAGTCGAAAAGTATTTCCAAATCCATCGCATACATGGACATGCTTTCAAAAGTATTCGAAATGGGTTCAGGAGGTCTTAAAACGAGCTCTTGCGTCAAATCTATGTTGAGTGTTGAAAACCCAGACCACACGACCAACCCGAAGGCTTATGGTAGCAAGATGTGTGGCCGGGAACTTTATTTTTTGATTCAAGAGATTACAGTACATATATTAAAATGAATCACATCACAGGAACACAGAAAACTACACAGATACTTATAACACATAGAACAACACAATTAAAACACAGAGTACACAAAAAATACAGGAGTAATAAATTCAGGTATAACCAGAATGGGAAAAGGATGAAAGTTTTCCCTGGAATTACATAAAATGATGAAGAATATTTTGATGGCAGTTTTTCCAAAAATTTACATATGAAAAAATTTACATATGTCAAATCTATGTTGAAATTTTTTAGAAAACAAGCCTTTCTTAACACAACACTAAAATAAAGTAAAGAATTATCTCCCGTAGAGCAAAAAACGAGCAGCTTATTTAATGGCCTAAAAGTCCAGCCGCATAGAGAAAGAGAGAGAGAGAGAGCACTCTATTTGATTGAGGGCTATCGTAAACTTTTTAACTCCGTAAAAGTTACGTCTTTTAACTCAATAAAGTGATAGATTTTGGATGACAGATGAAAATACAATATGTTTATCAAATGTATTGAGTTCTGCTGGGAAAACGTTCTTCCATAAAGAATAACTCCACAGCAGAACATTATGTAACAGTACTTAAAAATGAATTTCAACTCCCAAACAATTTTACAAATTTAATATTTCCTTTTTACTTCACCTATAATACATAGTAATATATAGTGAAAGTATTGGAATCGTGTCGAAAAGCACAAATCGAATTTACGACGGATCTACACGTTTCGAGCACTCTAGAAACCGAAAAAACTATTTTTAGAGTGACGTCTGTGCAATGCAAGCATCCATTCTAACTGAAAACTAATTGACCAAATTTCACAAAAATTGATAGATAACTTGGTGTGGGTTACCCTGGTGCTTGTTAGTTTTTAGTACGAATCCGGAAAAAAAGAACATGCCTTTTTTTGCGAAACGGCCGGCAAAAATCGTATGCATCCACTCTAGCTGAAATACTAATTAATCAAATTTCGAATTCTTTTAAATATAAGTCACTTGTGGGTTACTCTGGTACTGACTACATTTTGGTATTATTCGGATAAAAAAATAATTTGCTTTTTCTTCAAAATGGTACGCAAAAATCGTCAAAATCTAAAAAGATATTACATATGCTCATGAAAATATTAAAAGGTTACGTATGCTCATGCCTCTGAAAATACATCCAGTCGCCAAATGAAAACAAAAATTGAATTAAAACAGCAAATTCCGTGTATTTTTAAATACTCATCCGTGTTATTTTGTGCCATTAAACTCAATATGATAAATTGTGAAGGAAAGAAAGAGAAAATGAATTTGAGGCTGCAGGGAAAGTCATATATGCTGCTCAAATTAGATTTTTTACATTCTAATATTATTGTATAGAAAAATATTGTTTCCCCGAAAATTTCCGAATCCGCGAATTTGACAGATAAGCATATGTTTTAAGACTGTCTGAACCCTTTTGGAAAGATGCGTGTGAAGTGTGGACACGGCAACTTTGGATACACCTGAAATAGTTTCTTGTATAGACAACATCTATGTGAAGAACTACTACTATAGTCTTGTCAGGACGGGCTGATCAAGATCTATGTTTTGCTAAGTTAAAAATCACTATATATATATATATATATATATATATATTTTTTTTTAAACACAAATTACTCGAACAATTAATGATACCTTCAGCATAGAGGAGGTAAAAGGTTAATAAACACTTGTTACAGGATAGGGAATATTTTCTTTTTATAATTTCAGAAATATATATATATATGCATTCGGGTTTAAGATGCGGACTTTTAATTTAAGGTGTCCTATTTTCTCCCTAGCCAGACTGTCTGCAGACCCGAATGTGTAAGATAATTAATTGTTTAATGGCCGTGACAGTACCACCCAATTTAGACCGAAACCGTACCATCCTTCTCCTAACCCATTACTACTCGTATGGACTTTCAGACCTGCCGATTTAACGTGCCTATACTCCGCGAAGAAACATGGTTTCGGGAAGATGGGATCGAACTTGAGTCTACCGTGTGCGACCCCAACACCTCTGGGCTATCTCAGCCCCAAGGTGCCTACTTGTAGGTATCTACAAGTTTTAGTTTTCACCACGTACAGATCAGATTAAAAATATTTAAAAACACTTTATGTTTGCATTAAAAGCGCCACTGTATTGCACCTTAACTTTACAAAATAAAAATAAAATTAAATTTTTAATTGAAAAAAAAAGTATTAGAGTAGCTAGAGTAAAAAAAAAAAACATTTAAAAAAATAATTGTTCTTAAAACAATGAACAATTTTATACTAAAAAAATACGCATCACACGAGAAAAAGAACTTGGAGATAAATAACAGCTTTTACAAGAACTTGGAGATAAAAAAAAAAAGTTAACAACCACTACGAAAACCCGAATTTATAAACCACGGCTGAAAAAAAAAGGTTAAAAGGATGGGAAATCTTATAACCCTTTTCAATCACTTTTCCACAGGGGAATTCTAAAGGAAATAATTAAATTTCAAATGCATTTCGTTCTGTTTACTTATTTATATTCCCGATATGAAGCATCCACACTGTCAGGAGAAGAATAACAAATAGAATCGGGTAGAAATTTAATTTTGCCGATAGCATATGGCAGTAGTAATTGGATCATGACGTCAGGGACAGCTTTGAGTAATGGCGGCGTTCGATGAAATATAATGCAGCCAAAAAGAGGCATCTCAACTCGACTTGGAAGACGGAGGATAAATGAAAAAAAATGGAGAGATGGGAAAAAATAGAACATCGAAAAGTACAACCAGGGGGCAAAAGAATAATGGGATGAGACTGGAATATGTAAATTTGGAAAACTTGAATAACGAGATGGAAATATTTTGGAATATTTTTTTATTCTTGTCATCGCTATTGAATGAAAACGGATGGAATTCGTAAAGCGAAAAATTTATGGTCATCGAATTTCGGTTGCGAATCTTGGAATTGAAAGTTTGGAAGTATTGAAAAATGGAAAAAAAAAATAATTGAGTTTTATTGTCAGAGATAGTTATACCGCGATATAGCAATTAGGAGATCCGTTTGTAAGATTCAAAAATTTTAAATTAAAATAGCTGAAAGTGAAATTCAATAGGATGAGGAGATGAGGAGATATCAGCACTGTAATAGAAAACCAAAACTCGGAAGTTTCTGGAAACTTCAGACTGAATTTATTCAAAAAACATTGAACTAAAACGAAAATTTTATGGGAAACTTCAGACTATACCTACTTGTTGTATACTAATAATTTGTTGCTTAGGGAAAATCTGACTACTTCAAGTAATTGCTTCTATATTTTAAATAGACCCGCCCCCCTCCCCCCCGCAATGATTTGAAAAAATGTGGGGAGAAAAGAAAAGACTAAATACGCTGAAATGTATTGATAAATACTTAATTTAAACGAATAAAACCGATCCAACTTTTCTAGAGATAGTCAAGTTTTCTCTTTAAAATTTTTGTTACGCTCCGCCATTTTAAAATAAACTAGATCGCCAAATGAACACGAAAATTTAATTTAAACGGAAAATTCGATGTACTTTCAATCAAGCGAGTAAAAGCTTTGAAAGTACTTATAAAAGAAATGAATGGATAACATTGTTTAGGAGATATCATGAGCCGTTCTCGAGATATAAAGAATTTTACTTTCGCACAGGGCACGCGATATCTCTAGAATAATGTCCTCACCTTAATAACAATGGATTACTGTGTGCTTTCCTGTTCTTAAGTGCTGCTTTCCACTTTGGAAATTTTTAGACATATGAGGTAAACAAGGGCGTAGGGAGAGGGGGGGGGGGGTCTGGTACCCCTCCACCCAAATTCTTTAAAAGAAAAGGATCTTCTGCATATATGAAATCTCTTACATACAGAAAGGGTGTTTACAAATATAAACAACGTTTTGGTCTTAACAGTTTAGAACAAAGAGAGCGATGTGACCACACCTCAAAACAATATGCACATATCTCGCGAAAATAATCAATGCCCCCCCCTCCTTTGAAAAACTATCATGGATACGTCATTAACTGTAATATGTGTTATTATATTCTCACAACATCAAAATTTGTTAATCTGCAAGTCATGTGTTCACACATAATCTTCTCTATAAAATGTTAAAAATAAGAGACACTGTTGATTTTAAAAATCGTAAATCAAATGCCATACATTTAATTTAATTAGTTTACTTAATCCTTAAGCTAGAGTTCCAAAATCAACATTGAATGTTAGGGTAAGACGTCAAAGGATTAAATTGTTTGCAAACAATGATTCTTCAGAGAGGAAAAGCTCTCAGATTCACTTCAAGACACAGCGCCATTCGCCTTATCTAACATCCTTGTAACAGAAGACGCTATAATTTCTTGTTCTTTTATTTTTTACATTTCTACGGAAGGTTTATTGAAATTTAGAATTGTTACAGATTAGAATAATTTCAGAAAGTAATAATAGTTCATATTTTTGTAAGAATAAGTGTTACAAAGATTACTGCAAAAATATCTTAACAGCAAATATTCGCACATGCATGCGAAAGCATAACAACGATGGTAGTACATGGCGGATTGATAATTTTAGTTGCACTACCATTTTCTACGTTACGATATGATTTTACTATACCATTCCATTCACTGTGTGATATTCTCAAATGTAACCATTCATATCTACAATTTGAGTTACGATAAAATTATTGATGTAAATGGCATCAAAATAGTTCTTATTAACACGCATAAGTCAAGTACATTCATCGGCGTCACTAAGATGTTGACAACTTTAAAAAAGAAACTTAGAACAATTTACACGAAATATTTTTAAAGAATAATTTGAGTACTAAATCCCATAGGGATACATCGTTTTATTTTATTTTTATTTTTATAATGATTGTGATACAAGTAGAACTAATGAAATAGGAATGTATGAGAAAGTCCAGTGGAGACACACTTAAGATATTTTTTATTAAGGAAATATGAAGGGTGTTTGATTTTTCTTTTCTAATTTGAATGTTTAATTCCATTTTACAATTGCATCAACAATTGATTGACTAACCGTTTGGTTCTCCTTTTTCTCCCCAAATTACCAAATATTTTCAAACATATCAAATTGTAGGAGGTAATATTTTTTTCTTTTAAAATAGAAAAAAATTACATTAAATAATGATATTATTTATCAAATTTCATACGTTATAATTTTTCAAATGTTTGACACAGCAGTGTTTAATGGATAGCTACAGCTTGACCAGTTTTCTTTTGTGCCTATTTTTTTTCTGGCTATATCGTTCCGCTTTTTGCATAGATTTTTCTGGTTTTATTCTATTCCTTCTCTTTCCTCTCGCAACGGGTAGCAGCACTGCGTATCTCTACTTATTAAGGCAGCTTCCTGGTTTAGTCCATTCGGTAAGTACTTTTAGAACTCCACGCACTGGTGAAGAAAAATAAAACCCATTACGCATATTCTTTTTAAACGATCGTACATATCTAATTTACATATCTAATATCTGCTACATCTAATTTACGCAGTAGAGCTGCAAATTAGCACTCGCCACACACCAGTTGGCTATTAACTTTTCAAAAATGGCTAGTAAAAAAATTCGCAATAATCGACAAAACTGGCGAATGTTGACTTACAGTGGAAATGAACACCTCTACAATATTTATTGAAAACTTACATATATAAATATGTGTGTGTATATATATAAATTAAAATAATAAAAACAAAAGTGCAGGAGTGCAAATCAGTACACACAGCATCAAACCGCGGGTAAATATAAACGTGTATTTAATTACATTAAAAACAGTAAGTAAAAAGTAACGAGGAAGGGCTGCAATATCCCCCCCCCCCTCTGCCGTAACTGTACATTGTTGTTGAGACCCAGACCGTCCGACCTACCAGAAAGGTGTAAGGTAACTGTTTGGACGGCCGGGAAGTGCCACCCAATTTGGACCGGAACCCAGTGGGGGAGGCATCCACAGGGACCGTACCCTCCTTCCCCTACCACCAAGCTCTCGGAAGGACTTACGGACCCACATGTTTAACGTGATCGTACTCCGCGTGAACACGGCGGCAGTTTTGGCAGTGGCTGGAATCGAACTCGGGTCTACCGAGTGCAACTCCAGCGCGCTAACCAATGGGCTACCGCGCCCCGTAACTGTACATTGTGTAAAACGACGCAGACTGCAAATTGGAAGTGTATCTCTGTGACTAACGGTTGAGGAAATAGCCATTGGGTACCGATAGCGCTGGACACTCTGTGTGTGTATATATATATATATATATATATATATTCCTATCCAATTAATATTGATTTTTACCCATCTAACCTAGAATTTATTCCTAATTAGCCTAGCGTCAGTCAAACTGTAAATTTTTTAGACCTAAATTTAGATACCCTCAATAATCATGTAATCACCAATCTATATGATAAAAAAGATTCTTACAACTTCACTGTCATAAAGCTGCTATCATATCAATCTTGTAATTCTATTCAATTGTTTAGAAACATCATTTTAAACCAGCTATTTCGAATACATCGGCTTTCTGATCCTCGGTTTCACTTTCTCCATATCAATAATCTTAAACGCATTTGTCAAAATTACCAATATCCGGAAGTATTTGTAAATAATATTATTAATAATTTCAAATATACCATGTAATAATTTTACACATGCATTATTTATCTTTGATTGGATAACTCATTTTTGAGAATTCACCCATTCCTATCACCTAACTTACCACTTGACCTAAGTGTAATACTATTTACTATTTTCGAATGACTATTTTCCACTTGTCCCGAGTCCTATGCTGATTACTATTTTTGAAAGTCTCCACACATATTATGTAACGTTCAAATGTATTCATTCCGGTGTCCACTCGCATTGACGAAGTGAGGTGAAATGCTCAGTCGCTTGTTCAACCTACACGTGGTAGCAATACTTGTGAGTTAATATTTCTGTTCGAGGAGGTATTATTTTTCTGATTTGTAATTCAATTGATTTATTTTTCTCCTTCCACTAGCCAGTAGACAGTTCCAATGGTGTCTATAGTTAAATACTATCGCCATTGTCAGATACTGACTATTCTATCGGTTTTAATTCGAATTGTATGGCTGTCCTGATGAGAATGCAATTTCGAACTAACCGCCATTTTTTGTGTAGTTTCAATTGATTGTTCTCTATGTCTTAATCTTTTTACCTTGAGCTAATTATTATTGCCTTTTCTCATGTTTGCCATGTTTTCTTTTTCATTTTTATCTATATTTATATATACTTTTTAATTGTGATTTTTGTATCCTAATATTCTTCTCATCCCCCTTTACCATTGTAGTGATATGTTACCTTCTACTTTTATCCTTAGTCTTGGTCTATAGTTACTCATCTCTAGCATATCTGTATATGCTAGAGATGGGTTTTTTTGTACATACAGTAGTCTATGCATAGTTTTCGATTAAAATCTTTCATTTTATATATATATATATATATATATATATATGAAGTGTATTTTAAGGTATTTATGTTTCCTTTATTGTTCCAATCTATATGCTTGTCGTCCATATAACACAAGATTATAGATAAAATCTATCTTGTGTTTCAGAAACAAGCATTTATGTGTTCATTTCGAAGGGATATATGGACTTGAAGAGAATTTTTTCGAAATGAACTTATCTTAAGCCTAAAGCTCTTCCATGTGCAAGCTTTTTTGCTTGATTTTTTATTTTTCCTATTTTCATTCCTCATTTTTGAAATTTGTTGATTGTCTTTGTCTTTATGACCTGCATTATGCTTTATTATTTCCTCTTTATGTCTTAATTTCTTTTATTTCTTTGTATTTTGTAGAAAATTTTGGAATAGTGTTTTATGAGTTACTACTTACATTCTAACATTGGATTTACTAATTTATATATATATATATATATATATATATATATATATATATATATATATATATATATATATATATATATATATATATATATATATATATATATATATATATATATATTGTGTGTGAATATTTAATCTTGCATTTGAAATTAAAGAGTATTCTAAAGCGCAAATTTTATGTGCCTTAACCAAAATTATATACAACCTCGCCAGTTTTATATGAGACCCGTAGTTTGAATGTAGGGCTGGGTCAATACATAAGATGAAAAAATAATTTTTTTTGTGTGTTTCAAATAATCACTGATAATTATATATATATGCAGGCAATAATAAATACCTCTTAAATATATGTCGAAGTAAATAGTTTTCAATGTTTCAGTGGTTGGTATAATATATGTACATTTTATAAATTTCAATAAGCAACAAAAAAATTTAATTTATAGTAAAAATTAAAAATACTTGAAGTCTGTAACTTTACCGAGACCTACTGTCACTGGCCACTGACCAGTTACCCAAATTCTTAATCCGTAGCATTTTACGTCATGTTCTAGTTAGTTATTATGGTTTAAAATTTCTACCAAAAGACTTTAGCTTACTGTATGTAGTAAAATTTGAAACGCAATAAACGAGCAACACTATGTAATTCAACTTTTAACGCAGGTAAAACTGGGAAAAAAAAGTTTCACTGAAACATCGAAGATTTCAGGTTCTTCGGGATAAAAACAATAACAAAACCTGTTGAGAGTTCGTAGTAGCCCTCATTTCTAAGTAGAGAACATTAATTACGGCCGCCCACGTCTCTAGTCAATCAGTCGACGCTGTCAGAGACACCATGTCCAATTTCCTCCCTAATACAACAAATAAATATTTCTTACAGTACAAGAGAGACACAAGAATGACACAGAAAATTGTTTTGTTCTTGTTTTATTCAATGACGAGAAAGTTGTTTGCAACGCATGAAACCTTTGAAATCATTAAAGAAATTTGATATGTCTAACATATATCCTCATTTTTTAGTCACAGAACTCGTCTGTAGGGGGCGTTCCAAAATATTTTTGGAAGATACTCTCTTTGCAGATAGCAGCATAAATGAATTGCATTCAGGGATGCTCAAAATGTGTAATTCGATAAAAATCCGAAAATCAGATTTTTTATTCGATCAATATTTTACCTTTACATATGGTAAGAACAAGTAGAATATTGGAGAAAATTAAGTAACGTAATTTAAACACAAATTCAATTTAAAACGCAGCATACAGCTGTTTCTAGAATACGCTGTGTCCCCTTCGTCAATAAATTACAAAAAAAAAAAATTGAAAAGACGAAATGAGCACAAACGTGCACTGACGAAAGACATTCAACATGCCCTCAAAACAGTTGTAACGTAATTTGGGTTAAATTAAGTAAACGGAATATATTAACATTAAAATCTTTTAATTATTTCCTTATCTTTTTCAAAAAGTGTGTTTATTTTTTGATAAGCAAAGTCTTAGCCGAAGCGATCTGAAAAAAAATTCTATGCTCAAAGGAGAAACAGAGGTCTTGCTTAGACGGCATATATCCAGTACGTCGCCCATGGTGTTAGACTCTTCTCTTAAAATTCAATTCTATGGACAATAACAGGAGGAGCACGGGTCTGCAAAGACATGGTCTTCTCTTAGAAGTACAGATATTAAATTTGAGCCACCCATCTTCAATTTGATGTCTCCGCATTTTCAAAAGGAATTCTCCAGTTTACATCCAACTTATTTAGCCCCAGGAAACGTCTTCGAAGGGGATGTCAGCTGCAGTTGAAAACCCTTTTGGAGCCACCACATTTCTCATCGACTTTTCAATGTGAAAAATTAAAAGTTCACGATTCAGGTTCTTTATAAAAACAACTTTCTTGATATATATCCATATTACTATCAAAGCTGTTTATAACAATGTCAAAAAAAAAAAAAAAATTACTGTTATAACGATGTAACCGAACTCGGCTTAAATAAATAAAACAAACTATTTTTAACCGGATAATTGCCCGAGAATAACTATTTTTCCATGTTATGGCATTGCATCAAAGTGAGATGGCCTTGAATATTAAAACAATCTATAAAGTCCATAAAATAAAACATTAGGGATTGCAATACCGAACTCTTTATTATTATTTTCTATCTCAGTATTTCAGAATTAAGAATCTTTTAATTCTGTCCTCCTACAGGATTAGGAATTTCATTTTACTTCATTTAATATACTCTTATATTTTATATTAGTAGTTGTATACCCGTTCTTCGTGCGATTATATACTATACATAAATTTAAGTCACAATTTTCGGTAAACTTTTAGTATTTGGAGTCTTTCTTTTTGAAATCTATATAAATGAAATAGAAAATCTTGCTTATTAAACAAAAATATATCTATATTACAATAAAATCTAAAAAAGAAAAAGACAATAAAAGAAACTAAAAAATAATTCTGAAACTTAAAAAAAAAACTCACTTTATTCATAGATTATATAAACGAAGCTGTCCTCCATAAAAGAACTCACTATGTTATGCATAGAATATTCTAAACGAAGCTGTTGGTAGTTACAAAAAACTAATATTGCCACTCAGTAAAAAACAAATAATTAACATTTTATTGTTACTAAAAAGTTACATGCAAATATATAGTAGTGATACATAACAGACGATAAAAAAAAAACTCAAAAGAAGCAAACATAATTTTCATTCTCTAATTTTTATTTCGTTAATTTATAAACAATTGGATCAAGTTATTGAATTTTAGAATTTTATTCTAAAGAGGCTCAAAAAACGAGTAGGTCACGTTAGTTTGGAGACTTCAATAAAAATTGGGTCCCGTTTGTTTGAAGGTCTATATAACGAATGGGTCACGCTCGAAGTGGTGAGATAAAAAAAAACTCGCATGAAAATAACATAATTTTCATTCTTTAATGAATTTTTTATTTCGTTAATTTATAAACAACAATCAGATCACGTTATCGGATTTTGAAATTTTATTGTAAAGAAGTTCAAAAAACGAGTAGGTCACGTTAGTTTGAAGACTCCAATAAGATTAAGTTCCGTTTGTTTGAAGGTTCGTATAACGATTGGGTCACGCTTAAAGTGAGGAAACACACAAAAGGACGTGAAGACAGACAGAAGAACAGATAGATGTTAAAATGTTAAGTGGGACTGTACTGAAGTTATTCGACAAAATTTCATGAAATTCGGCACAGCCGTTCTCCCGTGGTGATGAAACAAATAGATTTTCAATTTTGATTATTCAAATTTGTCCATAAAAACTACAAACACAGCATAACCCACTTATAACGATCCTGCATTTAACAAGAAAATTATGGAATTTTATAATATATCCGCCTGTAAAGAGACGTTCCCAAAAGATGGCTGCTATCTGCAATGGAAGCATATACACTCATGTCCAAAAGTTAAGCATAGTTGCTGTTATTGTGAAAATTTCAGGAAATCTATATCGGAATGGAGAGAAACGCGGTATGCGGGTGTAATACAGTTATAAAAGGAGAAAACAATGCAAAACAAGGATAATAACGACTTTTATTATCCAAAGAAAAGGGTTGAAAGAAAAAGGGTCACAAAACAAGTGTCAACCTCAGTGAAACAGAATGATTAAAACAATGTGATGCAGCGGTTTAATACGGTGTGTGGGAACCTCGGGTAGCCACGCATGCTGCACAACGATTTTCCATACTTTCGATGAGGGTTTGGATGAGTTGTGTGTAAAAGAGTTCCAAGCCTCACGGAGAGCAGTTTTCAATTCAATCCCGGAACGGAGTTTGGTAGGTAGAGGAGAGCTGCAAGATGTCTCCCGAGCATATCCCACACATGCTCTATTGGATTCAGATCAGGAGAGTTGGCAGGCCAATGCATGTGCTGGATATCTTCAGTTGAAGCAAGTCGTCGACCAAGGCCGCACGGTAAAGAAGCGCGTTATAATCCGTGAATATGAAATCAGGACCAACAGCACCTCGAAACACCGAACGGTAGGCTCAAGGACTTCGTCTTTGTATCTTTGACCGATGACCGACCCCGTGTCAAAGATGTGGAGGTCTGTGCGGCCGTCCATCATGCTGCCTGCCCAGACTATGACTCCCCCAAGCGAAAAACGATATCTTTCCGTGAGGTTTCCCAGGTAAAAACGCGTTCCACGTTCTCTCCAGATCGTGGTACTACGGGAATCAGTGTGCAGGCTAACCTGGACTCGTCACTGAACATGACATTGCCCCACTGTTGTCCACTCCACTAAACGGGCGCATTTCTGTGCAGACGTCAGAGGGATGCAAACTGCTGGTCGTCTGGCATAGAAACCAACGTGTCTGAGTCTCCTGTAAACAGTTTCTCTCAAAACAGTGACTCCTGTAGCGGCTGTCAGGGCTGAACCCAGTTGTCTGGCAGAACGGTTTCTCTGACGTCGCGCAGTTATCACCAAATATAGGTCTTGCCGAGCGGTTGTTGCCCTTGGTTGACCTGGTACTGGTCGTCGGGTAATACCTCCAGTGGTTTGGAACTGGAACCTCTGCCACAGTCTGGAGGTCACACACTGAAGCATATTCAGAATTCGAGACGCTTCGGTTTGGGATCGACCGAATTTCAGCATTCCAATAATTCGTCCCTTCAAAAACATGTCCAGTTGGCATCATTGTGACATCTTTCGTCCTTTTTGATTGTTAACAACGCTCCGTACCACAGCAATTGCGAAATTCTGCCTCCAGTGGGCGAGGTTGTTTTATACTTGTTCCGACGTGCGCGGGTGCTTTGCGCATGTCGACGTCGACTGAACTGCTTTGCATATGCACAATGATTTATCTTCGTCCCACGATTCTCCACAACTGATTGTGAACCATTGAATCCATATTAACTCCGTATTTTTCGCATTTTACGAATTATGCTTAACTTTTGGACATGAGTGTATATCTATGAACTTTAGTTAGTACGATACCGATTTAACGACCCTGTGAAACTGAATACAATATCAGAAGATCATAAGAATTAAGAGTTAGATTTATCTCGACCTCGTTTATGAATGGTTATAGAAGCAGAAACAAGGGCTCTCATCAGCATATCGAAGAATTAGACATGTGAAGAAATATCATCCACACACAAACTAGAAAGCGAATAAATAAAAAGTTCCCCGTTATGGCAGCTGCACAGTTGAAACTGGTGATATTGGATAGAGTTCCTGTAAAAAGTTTTATAAAAGAAAATTGGAACCATGAATATATTCGAAGTAAATATGTGGTTAGCGCGCTGGAATTGCACTCGGTAGGCCCGGGTTCGATTCCAGCCACTGCCAAAACTACCGCAGTGTTCACGCGGAGTACGATCACGTTAAACATGTGGGTCCGTAAGTCCTTCCGAGTGGTTGGTGGTAGGGGAAAGAGGGTACGGTCCCTGTGGATGCCTCCCGGTCTAAATTGGGTGGCACTTCCCGACCGTCCAAACAGTTACATTACACCTTTCTGGTACGTTCTCTTATCTTCCTAGGAATAACAATAGATGATAATCTCAAATGGAGTACACATATATTTAACCTAAAGGAGAAATGTTATAAGATCGCCAACACCTTTGGGTGGGTGTCTGGCAATAATTGGGGGGTAGACAAATCCTTTTTAAAAATCTGGTACCTATCGGTAATAGAAAAGTCTTTAATTTATGGTGCGGGAATCTGGGGTCAAGCATTGACGGGGGATCAGGTCAAAAAACTTCTCTCCCTTCAAAGGATTTTTCTTTTAAAAATTTCTTCTGGTTTTCGGACCACTTCTAACATTTCTCTTTACTCCATTACTGGTATTCCCCCTATCCATATAGTAATTAACACCAACTATATAAAATATGCTTTTTGGAAACATCGTTTAAATCTCTTCTCTAATTTGCCAGTCCCGGACCCTTCCCTTTTCGACTCAAACTGCCCGGTTTCTACTATCCCTCCTTCTAATCGTATTGCTAATCTTGTCCCCCTCCCTCCCTCCTCTTTTTCTAAATTCAATGTTTATACAGATGGCTCTTCCATTGATGGAAACACTGGTTTTGCTGTCTGTATATTCAATCATGATACGCTTCAAGAAACATTCACTTTTAAACTAGCTAATGGGAACACGGTTTTTCAGGCAGAAATTGCCGCCATTAATTTTGCTATTAATTGGGCCTCAACTAATAATACTAAAATTAATATTTTCACAGATAGTTTTTCTTCTCTTTCGGCTCTAAATTCCATTAAAAATAAATCCTCTTATCTTTTAAAAATTAAACTTAATGCTTTAGCAAACAAAAATCTTATTAATATTCGTTGGGTTAAGGCCCACTCTGATATCTCGGGAAATGAGACTGCGGATAAGTACGCCAAACTTGCTACCTCCTCGGGTTCTCCCTTTTCCCTTCCCTTCCCGTTTTCCCTCCTTAAAAAATTTTGTAAACAAAATATTTCTCATCATTGGCAAATCTTTCTTAACTCTTATATTTCCCCCCGGACTCATGATCCGGCCCGGATTTCTTCCTTCCTCCCTCTGGTCAATCCCTCTCTCCAAATTACTAACAAATATTTAATATATTTTTTAACTGGGCATGGCCCATTTCTAGATTATCTCCATTATTTTAAACATAAATCCACCTCTTGTTGCACCTGCGGTTCTTTCGGCGATGCCGACCATTTTGTTTTTTCTTGTCCCCATACAAAAAATTTTCATCTTACAAAACCCTCCCCTGCCAATTGCGCAGCCTGGTTCTCGAGAGTCAGTTCAAATAAATCTTCTATAGATAAAATTAAAAACTGTGTTCTCATTGCTAGAGACATCTCTAATCAAATTTCTTGATCAGCTTGTGAGCCTCTCCCTTTTCGCCCTTTTGGTCGGTGGTCCCCTGTTGTCCTTTTCCCTGGAGGTGTTACCTTCTCTTTGTTTGGTTGCCTTGTTTTGTCTGTGTTTTGTTTTTGTCTTTGTTTTGTCTGTGTTTTGCTGTGTTTTGATTGTGCCCCGTTTGTTGCTGTTTGTCTTGGTTTAGTTTTTGTTTTTGGTTGGTTTAGTTTTAGTTGGTTTGGTTTAGTTTTTGTTTTTGTCTTCGTTGTTGTTTTTGTTGTATTATTTCTCATTGTGCACCAGTTGAAGTAACAATTGTTCAAGAATTATTGTAATCCGTTTTAATGTGTCTTTCACTGTTTAAACTTTATATTGTTTCAAAATGTGAAACATATTATGTAAACTCTCCTGTAAATTTTTGATTCTCAAAATAAACGTTGCTGGACCGTCGGACGAAAGCCATGGAAGTTGGGAGTTGGTTTCGGCTAACTCCTTCCCGGCCGTCCAAATGGATGCTCAAGTCCTTGTTGACGAGCCGGACGGCCTGGGTTTTCAACACCTTTCTGGTAGGTCGGATGGTCTGGGTCTCAACAACAACATTGTATGTTTGAATTATTACCTTGAATCGACATTTCTTTTTGGAGTTACATTACCTTGAATCGAAATTTCTTTTTGCCGTTAAATAAACGGATTTTTAAGATATTTAGAAAGGGGGTGGGAGGGGGATAAGTTAATATATAGACTGGAGGTCACTGCATTGTTTCACATTATTTATATATCTTTATAGGGTATTATCCTCCTATACGCCTAGAAAAGCTCTTTATTATTCATTCCACAATTTATAAAGGTGTCCCAAAAAGATTGAAACGCGCTTTAATTCTTTACCTGTTGGAGATAAGTGGGCAAAATGTTGAAAAATTGCTTGTAAATTGAAAAAATGTTGAAAGTAAGGTAGGAAATAAGACTACGTTAATGAAATAGTCCTCCCATTCATTTTCAAAAAGTTAACCACCCCCTTACACAAATTGGGTCAATCAGAATTTTTTTATTTTTAATGCAACAAGATCATTAAAAAAACCCGTATATCTGTATCTTTAAAATCAACTGAATTATGATAAAGGAAAAAATCTGACTTATGCCACTTTTCCGTACCATGTGAAAGGCTGTTTCATCAGTGAAAATAGGGATCATAAACAAATGGACGATGGAAATTGTTTAGATTAAAAATACGTTAATATGTGTCAAAATTTTTTATCACAAATACATCTAAATAAAGCATTACACAGAGAGAGATCATATAACTCACTCATATAACTCAGTGGTCACTACGCGATAGGGTATCCTATGTATTATCATCCAGTTTTATCTATTTTGTGATATGTCACAAACTTACATTTCTAATTTGATATAGGGTCCCCATTCACAATATTCAATTTTCTATTAAATATAACTCGCTCAATTTTATAGATACAGATAGGCGATTTTTTTAATGATCTTGTTGCATTAACAATAAAAATTTTCTGATTGACCCAATTTGTCTAAGGGGTTGTATAAAAATTTAAAAAGTGTAACTTTTTGAAAATTAATGGGAGGACTATTTCATTAACGCAGTCTTATTTCTTACCTTATTTTCAAGATCTTTGCAATTTACATTGTCCACTTATCTCCAACAGGTAAAGAATTAAAGGGCGTTTCAATCTTTTTGGGACACCCTGTATAGTGACTATTGGGAAACTATTGGGATGCATAGTGACTATTGGGAAGCTATTGGGATATATAGTAACTATTGGGATGTATAGTACCTATTGGTAAACTATTAGGGTGCGGTCTGTGTGGAGCACTAGCAGACTGCATATTGCTATCAAACACAAACCTATAGTCTGACAAGACACTTTCGATGTGGGGATGAGTCTCCTTGGAGGCAGGCACCCCGTAACCAAACGTCTTGGATCTTGGAAGGGAGTCGTATAAAAATTTAAAAAGTGTAACTTTTTAAAAATGAATGGGAGGACTATTTCATGACCGTAGTCTTATTCCCTACCTTACGTTCAACATTTTTGCAACTTACATTGCCGACTTATCTTCAACAGGTAAAGAATTAAAGCGGGTTTCAATCTTTTTGGGACACCCTGTATTCTGTATACAGGGTTCATTTCCTCATAAATCCTTAAGCATCTCTTTAACTTTCGATTGAAGTGTTCTAGAGCTGCAAAAGCAGGGTCTACTAATAGGAAAGTGATTATGCGCTATCGATTGATAAAGTTTGCAGCGCCTCTAGTGGCGAATTGAAGAAGTAGAATTCCTATCTCGAAAACAAAGTAAGATAGGCGAAATTTTTGAATTACAAAATTGTATAGCGTTCTCCATTTAATATGGAAAGACGTGAAGTGTGCACATAATGTGTAGACATACGATAAAGAATGAGGTAACGAAAAGCGATAATTATGCAAATGTCTTATTATACTAAAGCACTTCTAAAGCAAATTACGATAAAGGCGCATGAGAAAATCATAATCCGTGTAATAAATAAATTTTAATTTATTTCGAATTATTCTTTTTGCAGTAAAAATAAAAATGATGTATAAAAATGGCAGACAAATGATGCAGTACAATAATTATCCCTTTCTGTTGACCTCATTTTTTATTGTCTGTGTACATGTTATGTGCAAACCGCGCGTCTTTCCATACTAAACAGAGAATTCCCTAAAACTTAATAATTGAAAATTTCCACCTATACTGCTTCGTTTTCGAGGTTGGAATTCTAACTTCTCCAATTCGCCACAAGAGGCGCTACAAACTTTCTCAATCGCGATAGTCGCTTTCCTTTTAGTAGACCCTGTTTTTGCAGCTCTAGAACAAACACTTCAATCAAAAGTTAAAGGGATGTATAGGGTCTTAGAACACTGTATAGTGGCTATACAGTAAGGAATTGGCAAGCGTTCGAATTTAAAGAGAAAATTTGTGAACTGTTTGTTATAACCTGATCCTACTGTATTTAAATGATAATATCAGGTTGAAATCTCCCCAAAACAAACTTTTGTTACAAAAAAGAAATTTCGGGTATTATGATCAATTTTTGCAAATTTCTAGGGATATCTTTAATTTAGTGTCTATATCGCAAAAAAATTTTCGTGAGAGAAGAATTTTTCGTATATCGTGCACATAACGTGTACGTTAATATATTTTTCGTAAAGAAATTTCTGGTATTATGATCATTTTTTCTTGCAATTTTGAGGGATATCCTTAATTTTTTTTAGTGTCTGTATCGCAATTTTTCGTGACTGTAATAAACCACCGACCATTATTGCCAAGACATAATGAGCAGAAGTGAACGAACGCTTCTGATGTAACATATCTCATATTTTTCAATAAAGGTATAGCTCTCTCAATTTAAGGAGCATTTTGAAATCTCCCAATAACAAATTTTTAACACAAAGAAATTTCGGATATTACGAACATTTTTTGCAAATTTCGGGGGATATCGTTAATTTTTCGTGTCTGTATCGCAATTTTTCGTGACTGTAATAAACCATTGGCCATTATTGCCAAAACATGATGAGCAGAAGTGAACGAACGGCGGTTCTGACGTAATATATCTCAAAATTTTCAATAAAGGTTTAACCCTCAATATAAGGAACAATAATAATCTAATTTTACATTTAATGTGCATTTTCACTTTGACATCTATAATACTAAAAAATGTAACTGGCTAATATTGAACAAATTAAGTATAGAATTTGTAAATAAAGCTCCATAAATCAACAAATGCATTTTAAATGATGCAAGTTTTATTAGAAAGGAAAGAAACATAATTACTTCAAGGCAGCCCGTCTAAAATTATTAAATACAAAAGAACTTAAAAGTCTTAAACTAGAACTTAAAAGACGTAAAAACATAGGTTAGTCTAGAACTTAAAAGACGTAAAAACATATACACAAGCTTGAGAGCTTTCGAGCGTGAAATGCCAATCATCAGAGGCATATGAAAGGAGTAAAAGGCAACAGACATATGACAGGGGTTTTGCAACGTCGCTTTTGAAACAGTTTAATTTCAAACAATTAGTCATTTTGTTTTGTGCCATTAAACTCACTTTAATGAAATGTGAAAAAAAATAAAGAGAAAATGCATTTGAACCATTGAGTCATTATCTCATCTGGAGATTTTGAAAATAATTGTTAAAGAAAATTAAGTTATAGTGATTTGATTATTAAATTGATTAAATATTTAGCAATAAAACAAATGATTAAAATAATAAAAATAAAACAAAAGCTAATAAAAGGGAAATCGAGACATTTTTTCGTTACATGTTAGGAAATCCACGAAAACTAACACATGCAGTCTATGAATACCGTCTAAGCTGACGATTGAGTCTTTTTGAGTGATTATATGTATTGTTACTGTATAATTTGTTAAGTATATATGAATAGATGGTATAAGCACCACATTTTAAAAATTAGTGTATACAGCACATTTAAAAATTAGTATGCACCACTAGTTAAAAATTAGTGTGCCTCACCTTTAAAAAATATTCCCCCTTTGATAACATCCTGCGCTCCTGGAGACAGAGCAACCACACTAATAAATAAGACATTCATAAACATACCAAATGCAATAATCCTTCTATGTTTTTCATTTAGCTATAAATTTAAATTGTTTTTATTAATATGCACGTGGGAGAAAACACGCAGCTGTGACTGAATGTTCTAATTCCAAAAAGCATTTTTCCTGATTTCTTCCCTTGTATTGCATGACATTCGTATTAGATTTTTTGTGATCATATTATTTTAACATTACGAAAATTTATTGATTTTGTCGAAATTGTGTTCAAACCGCAATCTATCTATTGAAGTTCACTTGTAATGTCATTAAAATGTTCTGTAAGGAATGGTTTCTAATTAAATTAACAATTTTCCAGGGGGCTGCTTTGGTACCCCCTGACCCCTTCCCCCTAAATACGCCCATGGTAACAGGTAAAACAATGTTAGGGGCCGGTTGCCAATGAAAACATTTCTATCTAGAAAGTGAGATAATGACTATTTCGGGCAAGAAAAGAATTGGGCGGTAGAACAATTTGTCAGGAGCCCCATAATTTCTGTCTAGTCCTGAACATATTTTTACCTCCTTCTCCCTAAAAAAGCAGCCTTTCCAAAATCTGTTTCAAAGTTACTGTTCTTAAAGATAAGGTACCATCCCTAATATATACTATGTATTGTAGGGGTCATTCCATGTCAAATCAACACAGTCATTTCCCTCAACCAGCTCAGATTTTTATGAAATTCGGTGAACTAGTTAAACCTACTAAGAAAGTAAAGCACACAAAATTTTAACCTCCTGGGCGAGTTAGATTTTTAGTTATTTGCATTTAAAAATGGCTGAAAAAGCAAAATTTACCCTCCGATGGCTACATTTAAATTATCATAACTCCTGCTCTAATTGACATACAAAAACAATTTTGGTATCGTTTTAAAGCTCTTTAAATGCCGTTTAAAATAATATTAAACACATGAAGTTTTTGGGAAAAACATTTCAGGGTCATAGTACTTAACCTTTGACCTTGAATTGCTAAAAATCGAATTTCTTATTTTTCACTATATTTTCTCTCTGAATACTACAACATCTTAACTACATGTATACCAATTTTCAAAATGAGCACTCAATGGGATCAGACAAAAAAATAATTAGAAACAAAAAATACAATATTTAAATATTGACATAACCCTTTAACAGGTTTTTCATTTATTTATTTAGTAATGCTGCAGTTAGCAGTTTTTGATTTTGTGGATAAAAATACTATACTATTACAAGCTAGACTACACTATTACAAGCATTTGGCATGTTGTTTGATTCAGTATTTTATTGGGTTATTTGGCAGTTCTCCAAATATACTACCAAAAATAACCAGATTTATCCATAAATAGCCAAATATAGCTGCAAATGAAATTTTCTAGTTATAAAACAGCTAAATTTGCCAATTGGTGCCACCACTGGCACATCCTTACCTTTGGTTTGCAGTTTGTGTTTTGGTTTGAATTAGAGCTGACTGTTTGATTCAAATGGTGTTAATTTGCAATTTGTGTTTTAGGTTGAAAAGCCAAAACACATAAAGCTGTTAAAGCATATTTATGGTGAAATATTGCTACATTGATACTATACTAGAATTTGTGTAAATATTTTTGTAAGAATTTAATTTTTAAGTAAGGAAAATTTTATTACGAACAAGCAGTGGTTAAACAGATGTTGCAACCCTCAGAGAAAAGAGAAACATTTGTGCAAAAGAAAAAGTCTATGTCATGTTTCTAAGTTGATTTGTGAAAAAATTTCCTAAATTTGTTGGACAAATGATATGTGACTGGTGCAGCAAAGAAATATGTGCATTAACAGATGACCCAGCTCTGGAATCTAGGTTCAAAAGAAGACCTGCTACTTGGACCAAGTGTCCAGCAAGTTTGTGATGATGAACTAATGCATTTAGACTGTGAAGAAGTACTAGATTCTTTAAATCGTAGTTTGAATGTCGAAAACCCAGACCACCCGACTCGTCCGAGGACTTGGATTCGGAACTGAAAGAACGATTTGAACAATCATGTACAATTGCTGGGACTCAGAAGCTCCACTTGTTTAATCCTTTGACAGCACATACAATTTGCACTAAAGTGTATTCTGATTCACCTGTATCAAAAGTTGAACAAGTTGCCAAATTAGGATGTGAACTTTCAATCAGTGATATCAAAGGATTTGTGACTGCTGTTTATGACGAAAAATGGTGGGTGACATGTGGAATGTGGAAGACCCAGGCCGTCCGACTCATCCAAGGATTTGAGTAGCTGGTTGGACGACCGGGAAAGGAGGCTAGCAGGTGCCGACTTCCATAGACAGCGACCGCTCTGGAGGTTTATTAAAAATCCAGTTTTTTTAAAATTTAAGAATAAATTCGTAAGACAGACAGTTTTACAGACGAGAAATACGGACATAACGAAGACAGGTACTGTAAACAGACACAAATATGGACACGAAACATTCAGAAAAACATCAAGGATAATAATAATGCATTGCACAATATGATATAGATGATGAAGTAAATACAAAATGACATGGGAGGTTGATAATAAAAGATGAAAGTGTTTTCAATTTAACAATAGTGTTATCAGTTGGCAATATGATGAGTGTATTTACAATTTAATATATACAAGTTTGTACAAACAAAAGCAGGAAAAGGGGAACAGCAGAGGAAACTTCATTGATCAGGAAAGTTAAAAGCAGGTGGGTGACATGTGTAATTGATACCGATGAAGATAATGCAATAGTTAAATTAAGTTTTCTCCACCCATCTGGACCTTCTCCATCATTCAAATTTCCAAATAAGCCAGATGTACTTTTGATACCTGTGCAAGATATATTAACAATAGTTGATCCCTCCACAGCGACGGGAAGAGTTTACACTATAATTGAAAAGGAAACTGTAGTGGCAAATGCAAAATTGTGCTCATGGAAAAACCAGTAGTAATTTAATTTAAGGTTGTATATAAAACTGCAGCATTACTAAAAATAAATGAATAATTAAAATTAAAAAAAAAAAAAAACCAGCCTGTCAAAGGGTTATGCCAATATTTAAATATTATATTTTTTGTTTCTAATTATTTTTTTGTGTAATCCCATTGAGTGCCCATTTTGAAAATTGGTATACATGTAGTTAAGATGTTGTAGTATTCAGGGGGAAAAACATGGTGAAAAATAAGAAATTCGAATTTTAGCATTTAAGGTCAAAGGTCAAATACTATGACCTTGAAATGTTTTTCCCAAAAACGTCATGTGTTTGTATCATTTTAAAGGTCATTTAAAGAGCTTTAAAACGATACCAAAATTGTTTCTGTGTGTTAATTAAAACAGGAATTATGGTAATTTAAATATAGCCATTGCAGGGTAAATTTTACGTTTTCGGCCATTTTTAAATGCATATAACTAAAAAACAAATAAGCCTAGGAGGTTAAAATTTTGCGTGTTTTACATTCTTAGTAAATCTAATTAGTCCACCAAATTTCAAAAACATCGGAGACGGGGCGGGAAAAAATTACATTTTCTTGTGTTTATTTGGCATGGTTCTTGTGTTTACTCGTAGATAACATTAAAAAAAAAGAAAAAGAAAAAACATTAAATAATAAAAAAATTCGTAAAAGCAATATACACACAAATATATATGGGTCAACCGGTTTCGAAGGTCAAAAACAGCCTTTTTTTTTTCGAGACAAATAAGAAACGCAACCTCACTCGTATTTAAGTAAGATTGGAAACTGTAGTAGTACAGCACACGTGGCTGAAGGTAGGAAAAAAGCTGCTATCGCCGCGGAGAGAAATGAAAGAGAAAAACCACCGAGGCATAAAAACGAGCTTTGATACTATTCTAATGCAGTTGCCGAAATTACTTAAATAAGTGAAGTTGAGGTTCTTGTTTGTCCTGAAGAAGAAGGCTGAATTTTGCCTTCGAAACCGATCAACCCCTATGCATGCGTTATTTACAAACGTTTTACGTTATTTAGATTTTACTACAGCAGTGCAGTTTGGGGGCATTTAAGGGTGAGCGTCAGTAAATTTTCTGCCCTATCCGCGCTTTGTTAACTTTCGCGGCACACATATGTCGCCGAAGTTCTGCTCAAACAGTTGCGTAATATTTTCTGAGAGATAAAATGCAATGCTTAGATTATATTAAAACTAAATTTAATGCCCCCCAAAACATAGAATATATTTTTTATTTTAATCCAAAATATTTTTGGTGCTGCCATCTGTTGTCGTAATTTAATTCATACCGATTATTTTTATTTTTTAATGAACATTTTTAAATATCTATTCCTTCTAATACAGTGTTAAATACAACAACAGATCATATATAATAATGCCACAATCACGGAAAGGTAATTTATCATTCTATAAATTTGATAAGGGATCTGAATGTACATCACTGAGGACTGCAGTTTTCTCTTCAAGTTCCTTTATCTTCAAGTCCAAGTTCAATTACGTTTCCGTGATTATGGCATTATATATGATCTGTTGTTGTATTTAATAGCGTATTAGAAGGAATAGACATTTAAAAATGTTCATTAAAAAATAAAAATAGTCGGTATGAATTAAATTACGACAGCAGATGGCAGCACCAAAAATATTTTAAATTAAAATAAAACATATATTCTATGTTTTATTGAGTATTAAATTTAGTTTTAATATAATCTAAGCATAGCATTTTATCTATAAGAAAATATTTCGTAACTGTTTGAGCAGAATTTCGGCGACATATGTGTGCCGCGAAAGTTAACAAAGCGTGGATAGGGCAGAAAATTTACTGACGCTCACCCTTAAGACCGTCGAGATTCAGATAGCACCAACACACATTTCGCCTCTTCGTAATGTCCTTGGTCTAGTCTCCAGCAATCGATACCGCCAACCGATTATGCCTTTTCTTAACTCCTGCAATCATCGTAAAAGTGCCGAGTACTTACATCCCAAAAAATGCCTTTGGGTCTCCTTCACGACCGAGAATGGGTCCTTTTGCAGAAAAGTGTAATCACCTACCTTTTTCCTCTTCCCCAATGCCGCTACACTTGATAATGAAGACGCAAAATGAACGCCACGAGGAGTGTTGGAACGTCAATTAGTACTTTTTTTTTCTTCCTTTTCCTCCCTTCTTTTTTCTAGAGTTGTCACCAAAACAGAGTAAACGTGCTCCCTAGGTACTCCCCCTTCATTTTCTGTGCATGGATTTCATTTATTTGTATTTTTATTTTACGAAACTTGGAAGAGTTCCAAATGATAGCAGCAAGAAATTGTAGTTCGGAAAGGGTGGCAGGGGGCTGTTTTTGTTTTTATTTCAAAAAGTAAACAGTAAAATTTATTTTTTTATTCTATTTATTTATTTATTTTTGGAGGGGGGGGGGTTAGGGGGTCGAGAGGAACAGGTACAGCAACAGTTCGTTTGCGGTTTTATTGTATCAAGCATAGATGCAAGTTAATGAGTGCTGCGCAAATAGCAGAAAGTAATTCTAAATTTTACTGTATAAATTCGTGTACTTTTAAAGTTAAACGAGGTATTAAACCCTTCATGTAGGTATATAAACCCTTCATGTGGTGTATAAAGTGGTTGGGAAAAAATTTCACTTTTTAATTAATTTGAAAATGGAATGCAATACTCTTTCCAAACTGTTTTATTATTTATTTATTTTATAACAAGTAGTTTTACAAAAAATCTTTGATCATAAAATTTTCTAATTTTGAGGAGAAATGTAAAGGTGGGAGGGGAGGTTGACGTATGAACTTTATTTTGAAGAAAAGAATAGGTGAGAATTAGAAGGGTACAAACTACGAGTGATATTTATTCATTCTCAGAACAAAGCAGGTAAATTTTTAAAGTCTATTCTTTCAGTGTAAGCCCTGTAAAATAAAATATGGAATGCTTTTGCAAGTTCTGCTAATGGAAAATAATTTAATAACTCATCTTCCAGCAAATTGTCTCTTCTATTTCATGATACTCATCCATTCAATTACAAGCAGGTATTTTTAAAACAATTTTTCATATTATATATAATAGTTCATTTTAAAAAGGGTTTCATTATAAGCATTTTTTTCATATAATAAACTGAGTAACTTATTTTTTCATTTTATTATCTTATTTTTAAGAAAGTGGTAGAAATATTTTTCTTTCAATAATCAGTAGGCATTTTTCTAAAAAAAAAAAAATTAATATAATATTTAATATTTTTTTTTTCAATTATAAACAGTTTTAAATTTTTTCTTATAATATTACATTTAATATTTACTTTTTATACCTATAGAGAGTGAATTATTTATGATTCTGAATAGGTTTAATAATTTATAATTCCTTTTGTGTAATGTTTTAAATTTGTGATTTAGAAACAAAAATTCTTGTTATAGATAAAATACAATTATTTCATAATTTTTCAAATGCACATGCAATTAAAGGAAATAGTAAATTGTAGCTGCTGACTGCAGTATTATAAGAAATTTTCTTGCGGTAAACATTTTTTATATTTCTAAATTTAAACCTTTTTTATTTAGCATGCTATGTTTATGTGCTTGACTGCAGCTGTAATATAAGAATAAATATTTTTAAAAGTCACTGGGCATATTATTCCTGCTCAAATGTAATACTGAGAATAATTTCAAAATTTTTTGAAAAATGTAATTTTTTTCTAGTTTAAAAATTTTCTGGAAAATTCACATATCTAGTAATGCAATGTAAAAGATTCACTCCCATTCAGAGTTTGCCTTAATTTTTGGACACACGCACCTTTCCTGATCAATAACTACTAGATGACCCCTAACGAACAGCAATTACTAAACAGTCTCCAAATAAAACGTGGTTATTTTACGACTCCCTTCACTCCCCCCCCCCCACCACCAATACGCCAAATTCTATACGACCCCTTAACAAAAAATATCTGCCTCATGAACAATGGAACTCGCTATATCTTGAATCAATAATATTAAATTAATATTTCCCATAAAGCGACACGTATTATCAAAGAAAAGTGACGGCATAAACACATGATTATATTTCAAATTTTATTAGTAGTTTTAGAGAAACATTATACACTTCTAAATACTATAAGTTAAGGTCTGAGAAAATGATATCATTGGCAGTCTCTTCAGTAGCAGTTTGCACGTTCTTGCTTTATAATTTTTGTTTTTCTCAGTTAATTTATGAGCCACCTTTTTCTTATAATGTTAAATATTCTTTTAATAATAATTCCAGACATATTTTTGACAAATGTAATTTCGGTGATATTTTTTTTAGCAGATTGTGAAAGATTGTAACGAATTCCGTCACGTACAGCTTTTATTAGCTCTCTTATTCAAACACTCCGCTTTCTTCCACTATTGCGCCTTATTTCAACACTATCTTTTTTTTAACCTCTTTAATGTCCTTTCAATCAATCTCTTTGACACATCTAAACGTTTTAAAATTATATCTCAAAATTTCACAATTTCTCTTGCCTTTCAAATGTAATTCCACTATCATATGCCGTTTTGAATCCATATTAATAGATGTGAAGAATAAATACAATATTAAAAAATATCGTCTGCTGTGATTCAGTATATTTCAGAGTTCGAAAACAATATTTAGTGTTGCCATCCTGAAAACAATTATAGGAAAGAAAACAGACCTCAATGAAATTTGAGTTCTGGTTCACTTATTTCTGGGGACTGTAAATTTAATTTTGAGATAAACTGAACTGTCGCCATGATATTTGCCTAAAAAGCTGCTAAATTAATGATATTCAATACTCTAAAATTAGTTTAAATTCAATTAGGAAAATTATTCTATTGATATAAAGGATATTAAAATAGCATATATTAACAACAATCGACTAAATGACTCTTAATTTTTTTTATATAAATATTATTTAATTACTTGAGAAGAAAGACTATTTAATACAAAACATATTTTTGTATTTTCATGCTGATTGTGATAAAATTAGACCTATACAATATATAATATGAATGCATGAGAAAGGCGAGTGGAGACCTTGTGTACATATATATATATGATGATCTAATTATTATTGGAATTACTAATGAAGCACCTATATTATACTTTAATTTTTATCCACCTAATCTACAACTAATTGAAAATGTATATACATCAAACTGGATCAATTATCTAGACGTTAGTTTAAAAATTCAAAATGCAGACACATTAAAATTTAAAATATACGACAAAACAGAAACTTATAAATTCAAAGTAAATAAACTTCAACATTATTCATTCAATCTATCAAAATCAGTATATAAAAATATTATTAATAACCAGTTATTAAGAATAAAAACAAAGAACATATTTTAAAATTCATAAACACCACTATCCAAAATACCTACCCGCCAAACCGTATTTTTTCCTTTATTAAAACACATTTCAATTTTGAATTCAACACCTTGCTACAATTACAGCAACATATTGACAGATCATTCTGAAACAATTTTAAATAATTTTTCATCTCGCATGTTTCACTTCCAACAGTTGAAAGTTTAGTATTGTCCTAAGGTAACTTCCTTTTTAGGACACGCCCGGTAAGAGCGCGAAAAAGAATAAGGCCGTGAGTATAACAAACATTAATTTATTTACACTATATAAATATTTACAGCATTATTGATTCATAGTATTTAAAAGACCACTTCTCATATTCAAAAATGGAAAGTATATCAAAATTAGATAAACAAAACGAAAGTGTATATAGTCTCATAGACTAAAGTTGAAAGATGGTAATTAAAAATTAAATGCAACAAAATCCCTATGAAATATTTAAATATCCTTAACCCGGAGAGAGAAGTAAAAGATACAAATCAGGCACAGGCCCTTAAATGAGTAACTCACCGAGCATTCGCTGAATGAAGAACAGCCTCTCATGGTTGAGGACAATGCTGGGGAGTATGACTTTTCTCACTCACAACACAAAACCTTCTCCTCGCTCCTTTTTTTAAATTCTCAAAAACTCTCTCTCTCCAAGATTTTAAAACACGCCCCTGAGGCGCATACAAACATCCCATTGGATTCAGGGTCTTAACCCCTTGACCCCAAAGCATCGCCATTGGCTTTTAGACCCCCAGAAACAAAAGCCCCTTTTCAAGCCCCTGCGAAACCGATACGCTTTCGGTCAACTAATTCAAACCAGCCGAGAACCCTACGTCCCGTCCGAAAAGGACGCCCGTTAAAATCTTTCGGTACGAATACGAGATCTAAAGAAACTTCGACATCCTGGTTTTCTATTTCGAGTGCAGATGGCCGAACGAAAAGGCTGACCCCCAAAAATAAATAAGAAGACTCTAGGTCGCATTCCCTAAAATATTGGCTCATGGGTTTACCATGCGACAAGTATATAGAATTAACTGTAGCCTATATTGAGTTAAAATGCTTAGTCAATAGCATGTAATCTACACAGCTGAGCAGCGCAAGGAATAAATACATTTATAATACTATATTCTTATACCTTTTCATTACTTTATATTCTCCTATAAATTCCTATAAATACTTAGCCACACGCTGGTATATTTGATTATTATATTTGATTTCTTATATATCTGATCCTAGTTATATTTCCTTCTACGTCGGGCCATGTGCATAATTTCTGTAATGCAATTTATAGTAATGCACACAGAAATGTAGAATCCGCATTAACGAAACATGTATGGCCTTTGATAACGTACATGGTTTCGGAAATGCTTTTCAATTTATTCAATTTCAAATTTTTATTGGGAGCTAGAAAAGGCCCAGCTCATCGTGCAAAACAATGTTTCAGTTTTGCAAATTTTCATCTTACACACAACTATTGCATTTACACCATATATGTTTATGCAGGGAACAAAGGGATTGGTACCTTAAGTACCTGTATTACAAATATGATTTATAAAAATACTTTCATCTAAATGTGTAGTTACACACAAAAACAAAAATTTCACCCTTCTTTACCACATGTATATCTTATTTCCATACCTTGACTTATATATGGAACAAGGAAAAAGGGGTATTTTATACCAATTTAGTACTTATTTTATTTATAATGTTTACTTATCAAGTTTTTTTTAAATATTCAACAGCCTGTCGTATAGTCTTTTTGATATCACATTTACATTTCAGTTCATCTTACTTTCACTTTAGCTATACAGAACATTTTCTAGTAATGATCAATCTCAGGTATATATAATACAAGTAAAATAAAAATTCTTAAATCATATATATATATATATATATATATATATATTTCTAATTCTTAATCTTGTGTATCCTATTTTTCTTCTTGTATTCCATTATTCTATCGTCTACAAAATTGTTGAACTAATATAACAGAAAAATGGGAAAATATCCAAGTTCCTAAATCCTACCAAAGAACAAATCCTATCAGCATTATAGGCTCTCTAAGTAACTAAATATATACATGAGGACGCCAAGGAGGGAAAAAAAGTAAAATAAGCCGGAGCTGCAACCAACGAGGTCCAATCGGCACACAGTATACCTTACATGAAGCTGGAAGTAGTACCTTATCTACTGAATAAATAAAACATCATTACTCTTTCATTTATTCCATCTCTACGTTGCCATTCCACAGAAGGAAATCTCATGCTTTCGAATTCCAGATAAAATGGGATGAACAGAGATTATTACTGGAATCAGTTCGATAGGAGCTTTGACGAATGTGCGTTCGACCATTTCCGCAGACGATTCTCATTTAACATTCAAGTGATAAGATAGCGGATAGTAAAGGGATAAATCAAATGGTAATTCGGGACAGATAGGAATAAATCTTAAGAGTCAAAGATCAAGAGCTCCAGAGGAAATAAAGATCGAAATATTTTTAATGGACTTATGATCTGCTTGCTTTCAATGGCAATTAAAGTGAATTTTAATTTATTTCTAATCTACAGCGTTCTGAATAAGAACGTCAAAATATTTTTTGCACTTTTCTTTATTTTATAGCTATTTTATTTAAGTTCTGTTGCGAAAATATAGGTAGTCCGGCTTAGAAAAGGCTTTAAAGCTAATAAAATGTGGCGAAAGTATGGGATATTTATTATTATTTTTAGTAGTAGTATAGCAGTATAGTGATAGTAGTATAGCAGTATAGTGATAGTAGTATAGCAGTATAGTGATAGTAGTATAGCAGTATAGTGATAGTAACAATTGTCATGTAGCCCGATGCATAATTCATCTTTTTCTGCAGTCCGGCGTCCATCTATAAAAAACATATGGAGTAAAAGACAAAACATTAAAATACACACTACTTAATTGATGGCACTTAGTTTTCGGCATTATTTATTTAAAAATATTACTTTCACTTAAATTTTCAAACGACAATTCACAATTTTTATAAGTTAGGTTTCAATTTAACCTGGAGGCGAAGTGTAATGACAACGCGGTATCTTTATGAATAATTGATTGATTACTAAACGCGAATTCCTCATGGAAAACAAAATACATACCCATTTGCTGTACGGGTTGTAGAGTCGTTTGTAGAAGTCATCTGGTCCAGGGACATCTTTAGGCGGTTGCCTTCCTTCTATATATAGAACACATACCGTCTTCAATCATAAAACTATATGGAATCATAACGATTTTTCACATATCTCTGTCTATTTCTGTTTTACCATTTTCTCTTCAATGATCATTATTGATATTTTTGTGTAGCTTTTGAACTACGCTACTGCTTCCTCCTTCATTTCTCCCTCTTGTATATCTTTGGCCTATTGGCTTGTATCATCCCCATGTATCCCCATAGCTCGGCTCCCATTGGCTGGAGAGTTAGTGCGAGAAAGTTCTCACTGGCCAGAAATACAATGGGCGTAACTGCCTGCTGTCCCCAAGGACCACATACTGACTACTACTTGGTTATAAAACTATAGCTCATTCTTTAATTAATATATATATATATATATATATCAACAAGCGTAGAACAAACTTGACTGCATGGAATCCATATCTATATCATGTTTTTTGCCCCCTTGCAATAAGGTCGAAAATTCGAATTAAAGGTTTCGTTTTCAGGCACTCCTAGTTCACGACTAAATTATTTTTAACGTGATATCGGTGTATCTATCTATTTCTCAGCCGTACAATAATATATATGTATCTATTCAAGCTAAATAACTATCTGATAAGAAAGTAAACTTTTCGTTTAAATACTACAACTAATAAGTAACAAAACTAATACCGGTATCAATTTCATTTGAGGGCAAAAGACAGACTCAAATTCATAATCCATTAAATTGTTCAAACTGACATAGGTACGTATTTGATATTATATCCAGCTTGCAGTTTTAATACGTCTTGATACGTAAACCATATTCTCAAAATTCTAAAATCTTTAATATCTCGAAAACGGTTCATCCTAGTGTAATAGAGTTGGTGTTATTCATTTCGTTGTTAAAAATTAAAAAATTACGTATAAAACAAGCATTTGATGAAAACTTTTAAGCATACTTTATCTTTTATTTCAGATTTGGACGGTTTTGTGGGCTATTTTGCAAAAAACAAAAAGGGGTGGTGGCTAATTCCAAGTTCCCCAATCGTGTCAATGTCTAATCAGCACCAGGGTAATCCACAAGTGACTTATCCACTTCAATTTCATCGAATAGTTTTTTAACTACAGTGAAAAACATCGTCAGCTCCTCAAAATTCCAAAAATCTTAATATCTCAAGAATGTCCTTCTTTGAGTAATGAGGTTGGTTTTATTCGCTTTGTCACTAAAATTTACTTATGAAAGAAGCATTTAATGAATACATTTCAGCATATTTGGTATTATATTTCAGACATTAACGATATTTGTAGGCCATTTTTCAAAAAAAGGGCAGGTTATATTTTTCAGAATTGTAATAAAATCTAATCGCACACACATTGAGACGAACGAGGACGGGGCAAGGTACTTTAAACATAGGACGGGGGACCATGCTAGCATTGTTGGATCCCATTTCTAGAATTATCAAAACACATACAACCACCATACAATCAAACTCGAATTTTCAGCCCCGTAATAATATTTTCCCTTATATACACAATATTACACATGCAGTGTGCAGGGGGCGCGGTAGCCCTGTGGTTAGCGCGCTGGAGTTGCACTCGGTAGGCCCGGGTTCGATTCTAGCCACTGCCAAACCTGCCGCCGTGTTCACGCGGAGTACGATCACGTTAAACATGTGGGTCCGTAAGTCCTTCCGAGAGGTTGGTGGTAGGGGAAGGAGGGTACGGTCCCTGTGGATGCCTCCCCCACTGGGTTCCGGTCTAAATTGGGTGGCACTTCCCGACCGTCCAAACAGTTACCTTACACCTTTCTGGTAGGTCGGACGGTCTGGGTTTCAATCAACAACAACATGCAGTGTGCAGGGAAAGTAAAAATTGACGTCTTAAACTCGCTAAAACTTTCTTTTATTATTATTACTTATCGTGAAAAGAACGTTCTTTGAATTAATGTATCATATGCCTATATTCCTGGTGATATTTCCAAGAAAACTGCAGAAATTGATTTTAAAACTGATTCTATTTACTAATAAAAATAAAATAAGCACAAAAACGAATTGCTCTAGGCGGCCAAAATTTTCAGGAACCAATCGGACAAAAATGGACAGTAATGAAAAAACCCCAAGGGACAGATAAGGGTGGCACTTGAGTTCTTTTAAACAAACTTAACCTTGGATCAAATCCGTCAGCAGCCCTCAACTCGTATAAGTTACTATAAAAATAAACAAACCATTTCAACACAAGTGGCAGACTCGGCAAAAAGTTAGCGGTTCGCTTTACGGCTTTTTCTTGTAGCTAGTCGTATCTTCTTTTCAAATGCAAAGTTTGACGTCAAAGTATTATTACGTCATATTAACTGAATTGATGAGTGTAGCTTTAGGGGGGGGGGGGGGGCGAAGATCGTGGTAACATCATATTTATTCAAAGCAGCAATAAAAATGAACTAAATACTATAGGTAGTTTAGCAATGTAACAGTAATGCTTAAAAATAAATTTTCTAACTATCTAGAAAAACCCTAAAATATCGTTACAATGATGCCGCAATTAAATGCTAGGCGAATTCACAAACAAAACAAACGCATTCTCTAAACTCTGAATTCTCCAACGTTAAAAAACACTCGCGAAATGGAACTCAGCCAAATTGCATGACTGCTCTTAAATAGTTTCTTTAGAAATTTCCAGAAATCGTTAAAAACATGACTTATGGCAATTTTCGAACTCTCTGAAAGTCGCCGAGTTGGTGATATTTCGGTAAATTTAACATCAAGTTTGCCTAATTTTATGTGGAGTAATGTATGTATGTGCCCGCTCAAAAACGTCTTTATAATACAGGTCGGAAACATTTTTTCGCGTTTCCGACCATCTCGTTGATATGTGATGTTTTTTACGCTGTTTTTAAGCTTTATAAATATAATTTAATTACTTGAAGAAAGAAGCTCTTGATGTATAGGGGAAACGTGTGCACTAAGGGCCCGAAATTGCTGGGGTACTTACAGTATCTTAAGGGTGAGCGTCAGTAAATTTTCTGCCCTATCCACGCTTTGTTAACTTTCGCGGCACACATATGTCGCCGAAATTCTGCTCAAACAGTTACGAAATATTTTCTTATAGATAAAATGCTATGCTTAGATTATATTAAAACTAAATTTAATACTCAATAAAACATAGAATATATGTTTTATTTTAATTTAAAATATTTTTGGTGCTGCCATCTGCTGTCGTAATTTAATTCATACCGACTATTTTTATTTTTTAATGAACATTTTTAAATGTCTATTCCTTCTAATACGCTATTAAATACAACAACAGATCATATATAATGCCATAATCACGGAAACGTAATTGAACTTGGACTTGAAGATAAAGGAACTTGAAGAGAAAACTGCAGTCCTCAGTGATGTACATTCAGATCCCTTATCAAATTTATAGAATGATAAATTACCTTTCCGTGATTGTGGCATTATTATATATGATCTGTTGTTGTATTTAACACTGTATTAGAAGGAATAGATATTTAAAAATGTTCATTAAAAAATAAAAATAATCGGTATGAATTAAATTACGACAACAGATGGCAGCACCAAAAATATTTTGGATTAAAATAAAAAATATATTCTATGTTTTGGGGGGCATTAAATTTAGTTTTAATATAATCTAAGCATTGCATTTTATCTCTCAGAAAATATTACGCAACTGTTTGAGCAGAACTTCGGCGACATATGTGTGCCGCGAAAGTTAACAAAGCGCGGATAGGGCAGAAAATTTACTGACGCTCACCCTTAACGAAGAACAATGTCTTAATGATTTCAAATCTGCATTATTGGGTCCTTAAGGAAAACGTTGGAATGGAGGTAGACGTTGAAATGAGCAAAACTCGACTAAAAAAAGTTTTTTTTTTCTTTAATATATAACATTATTTTACACATTTAACCATTTGCTTACGAGTGGAACCAAACAGTTTGGGATAGGGTATGTCAAATACCTGTCTTTTTGGAAAGTTCTACGTTTGGGATGGACGCTGTTCCATCCGCAAGCAAAAGGTTAAATCCACTTTTTTCGAAACGGAATTTTCAAAGGTTTTACATTTTTAAAATGCTCTATGCGTCTTAATTTTTGTTTGAGATGCATGAAATCTGGCAAGAATACACCTTTTATACTTATTAATGAAACTGGGTTTGCATTTTCTAATTGGACTTCATTAAGGTAATTAAAAGTGAATAAGAACCTAATTAAATGATGAAAATTAAATTTCAATACAGAAAAATATTTTTAAAAAATTGACTTTCTAAGGGATTTAAAAATAAATACCCAAATTTTTTCATAATGTGTTTTTGAGTGATCATAATGCAACATTAATCAAAAATGTGAACAAATGGCACGCAAGGAGCATTTTCAAATTTTTGTTAAAAAAATTAAATTAAAAAAAAAATACAAAATTATAACAAAATTAAAAAAAAATTAATGGTATTTTATATAGTAATGTAAAGAGGAATATTTATACAAATTTTCATGTTTCAAAGTTAATAAATAAATTTAAAAAAAATTCAACGTGTCTACCGTCCCCTTAATGAGTTCAATTACAATTTCTTAATGATTTCAATATTTACATTATTGGGATGATACTTTCCTTTCTCAATTTCATATCCCAGAGAATTAATTTTTTGTTGTGCAAATTGACATTTAGAATATTTTAACTTAATGTTTCCCTTTTCACAAATTGAGAAAATAATGTTTAGATGTTCTAGATGTTGCTGTAAATTTCGAGCACCACCTTGAGCTTTTGTCAGTACTGAATATATAGGCAATTAGGAAAAATACTCTTGAACGAAAGTGAATGAAATACTTTTTAAGATGCTTGCGTAATTTCTTCCTTTCTTTATTTTGCTATTTACTCCAAAAATCAGACTTTTGCCTGCCTCTCTTCTTAATCGTTTTTCATTTCCTAAACGATACCTGACATTGCAGTAATGGGAACTCTTAAAACTCTCTGCACACGAAATTTCACGTCATAAGATAAGGTAATACGAGACTTAATAATTTTTTCTCTTCATTCCCCCTGTACATTCCGAGACGGTGGCCAACGACTTCAAAATAAAAATTGGTAGGGTTTTTTTTCTTTCCTCCTTCCCAAGAGTGCGGGGTAAGAGGGAAATATGGCATTTCCGCTGTTCTTTTGAAAGCTCTGAAAATCGCGAGTAGATCTAGGAAGCAGATCCGAGTAGGAGTGCAAAAAAGGATATACTATACCAGATGCGAATGTTTGGGTCGTAAAGTGAAGCACTTTTCGGAAAATGAGTGCTATTGTGTGGTTTCGGATTGCCCCAAGAAATTTTCGGAAGAAATAGCGAGATTCTGAGTTTTCCATTAACGCTTATGACGTAATTTTTTTCATAGTAATGGTCATTTTTTCATAGACCAATGGTCTCCAAAGTGGAGTACGTATACCCCAGGGCTTGGCCCGGGCGAGTTGCGGTTGTTTCCCGCCGGGGAACGACTGAGTGGTCCAACCCTCATTTATGTATGTTAAAGGCTATTTTTCTTTTGCTCTCCACGGGGCCCTGAAGACCTATTTCCCGCGGAGGCCCTTAGAGGTTAAAACCAACACTGGGTACGCGAGTCTATACGAGGGGTACGCCACAAAAATTTAATAATTTCTTTTTGTATTCGTTTCCTTAAGAAGTTTTATTTATATTGACAGATAAAAAAAATCTGATGTGGGCAACACATGACTTTCCTTATATAATGTAATGAATTTGCTATTTTTACAGTAAAAAAATAGGTTTTTCTTATAGTAGATACTAATATTCTTTCCAAGATATTGAATTTTCGACAATTAATCGTCATTTTCATTGATTTAGCGTCATTTTTATCCATTTGGCGAGATTTTCGTTAATTTGGCAACATTTCAAAAAAAGTCGCCAAGTTGGCGACATTCCGCCAAATTTGTCGCCAAAATCTCGCCAAGCGTTATGCACTAAGAAATAAGTTATTCTTACAGCAGATAAATAAATGACTATTGGCGTTCAAATACAAAAGTATTATTCAAAGTATCTTTTTTCATGAATGGAACGAGCTAGATCCACGAGAATGATGTCACTCAATTTATCGCATGGTATTACATATGAAAAGTGAACATGTTTCTCAATAGGAAATATTTTTATTTTATTTTATATGACTTTTTGATATTTTTTTTAAAAATGTACAATATCTCGAGAACGGTTCATGTTAGCGTTCTAAAATTTATGCCAATCGTTTTCTAATGAAAAATTACATAAAAAATGTCTATCTGCGTAACTTTATAAGTGGTTTTGATTTTTTGACGATTTTTTCAAAATTTCATTTGAAAATTTAGGGGGTTTCTGAACATTCGATTGCGTTTAAAAACAATAGGCTTCCAGTGTTTACGGATTGTGATTTTTGTACCAAATTTCGTTCGAATCGGTCCATTCGTTCGTCGGTTATCGTCTCCACAGATCCACTGACACACACACACACACACACACACACACAGACATCACTTCAAAAATGTTTGATTTGTGATCAGGGATGCTTGAAACGTGCTCTCCCGTCGAAAACTCAAATTCGAATTTTCGACCCCGTCATAATACTTTCCTTATACATTATGTATATAAGGAAAGTAATAAGAAAATTAATTAAAGAGTAACGAATATTAACTTGTATTTTTAAATTATACGATCATGAACACAATATGTATTATATGACTATTACTTTACTAAAACGTACGCTTAAAAAAAATTGCCCATTCAAATAAAGCCCGTTTTAGCACTATTCTAATAAAGCCTCCGTATTGGAATCAGAACCAATTTAGAATGAATAATAATAATAATAATAATAATAATAATAATAATAAATAATAATACCCAAATAATAATAATAAATAATAATACCCAAATAATAATAATAATAATAATAAAAAGTCCCGCAGCTGTGTTTTCCACAGGGATACGCGAGTAGGTCTTAGGAGTACGCGATCAAAAAAGTTTTGAGACCACTGATCTAGACAAATACAATCTATACAAATAGTTAAAATGCTATGTTTACAGTATAACAGGCACATTCGCAATCATGAAGGAGTTCTGAAAAAGGCTTTCAAATTTTCATTTTTTTTAATTGGAAAAAAAAAAAACTTGTATTCTAAATGATATTGCTCTTAAAAAATTCAATTGAAATATTTAATCTAATTCCCGTAAAAAAAATATGTATAAGAAAAAATCGTTGATCTTGCTGCACAAAATTAACTACATAAAGCAAATCCGATTAAAAAAAATGTTTGTAAGACAATTTACAAAAAATGGAAGTTTGTTCAACATACACCCAAATAAAAAAAACGGTAAAATGATAACAAAAGTGACACCCGTTCTATTGTTATGTTGCAACAACACAGTAGAAAATACATGAATTTGAAAAAAAAAATTTTTGCCTAAAAACAAATGACTTAAGATATTGAAAACATGAATAACTCCCGTAATCTTATATCCCAAGGCCGTAAGTGATATAACCTAATCAAAAATATAATACCGATTATTTATAAAATTTATTTTTCAATTAATCTGTTTAATATTTAAATTAGATCGACTGAATGAAAATCTGTGTAAACACATTTGAATTAATTCCGTTGCTAAGCAACACGGTCTACTTATGGGAACGTTTCTTATTAATATATCGATAACCCCCTGAGTCTAGGAACTCGAAACATGGGAGTTACCCGCAGTGATATAGAGAACAACCATAATAAATTTAGGAAAAAAAAAAGAAGAAAAACCGTTAAAAACTATGGATTTCTATATAGAACAGCCAGACAAACAGACTTTCAATACTCCCTATACTATCTAATTTCGCTAACCTGTAGGATAAGCCATGTGTTGGACACATAAGCCTCGCTAGGCTATCGGAACGGGTGAAGGAAGGGTACGACTGATTTACAGTAAAGAAGTTTGTGTTTCAATATAAACCTAGTGGGGAACTAATGCAATTTCTTTTCCAATGGGAGGAGGGCCGTGTGACCCCCCCCCCCCCTGTCTACACATAAGTTACAGTTATGGCGGAGGGGGCGAAGATATGGGAAACATGCTGTCTTCGTGTTATTATGCTTTGTTATTATGAGATGCAATTTCATATGAGAAAATTTACGTCGAGGTTAAGATTAGTGATCATATATGGTATGGTAGAGGAAAAGAGGAAGTACTGGCAGACTCTGTTAATATTAGTAGAGTGGGATAGAATTTAATATAGTTGCAATACGTGCGTGACATGAAATAGGAATTTGGAATAACAATTATGAAAGAAAAGAGCGCGTTATTGGGGAAAGCTTAAAATGTATGTATCATATATTTCTTATATACCTCATTCACTTCTAAGGAATCAATATCATTTGCGCATAATTGAACTATTTTCTCTGATGAGGAAAAAAAATATTTTTGATGACTTACGGCCTCCTCTTGATCCCTAAAGAAGGTCTCAACTAACCCCAGGATTTGAATGGATCTCACAGATACAACAACAATGTCTGAACCCCCTATGATGAAAATAAGTTTCAGTTTAGAGACTTCAAAACCTGACTGAAGAACTTTAGTTTAACAACCATTATAAACATCACACAAATAGGAAACTTTCACAAACACAATCTACCCATTTGTCAAACAAATATTAAAAAATAAAACGCTTTCATGAGAGAAGAAGAACATAGAAACACGGGCACACACACACACACGAAGAGAAAAAAATAAAAGACAAATTAGATACACTGTACGGTCACAGTTCGTGGAGCATTCTCCATTTCATTCGAATCCAACTGACCGTCACATAATCGCCCGTATTCCTATGCAGTCCGTGTATTTACAATTCCGAACAGTCACGCCAGCCACAATTGATTCCTCTCGTGAGGTTACACAACAATGGTCGCACAGATAAAAAAAGACTGCAGAGAGAGAAAGAGAAAAATAAAAGAGAAATAAAACCATACTTACTGTTTTTGAATATCAACGTATGTTTCTCAACGTATATGCCAAATATATGTACGTTAGTAAAACTGTGCGTCACGTATTTGTATATATATATACACTACTTCAAATAGTGCATTTTTTATTGCCAGAGTATAATGTAGAAAAAAATATAGGAAATTCGGTTTCAAGTTTTCGAAGATACACTTTCGGTATTCGAGAATTGAAATCAAATGTTATTGCGGTGCTGTCAAGGTGTATGTGTGTGGGAGACGATATTCAGGACCGTAGCCAGGCCAAATTTCCTTCAAGAGGGGGGGGGGGGGGGGTGCAAAAAATATAGTGCCTCTTTTAAAAATAGGTCCAGCAGTTTGTCAATCGGGTACATTTTCTGATAATTCGCAGTTATTGAAGCACCCATAAACCCCCGCTCCCATAATGTGAAAAGAAAAATAGATACTATAACACTCAGGAAATCCGTTTGTTTAAATAAAAAACAAGACACAAAAATATCATTTTAAATTTATAACAAGTTTTCTTATCTTTGATAATGCGAAATATATCACAAGTTACTAGGCACGGTAAAACGACCAAATTCAGTAGATCTCTATTTTTAATATCACTGTAAATTTGTGTTTTAAGAATTTCGAACTTATTTTCACTAAAGAAGTCAAAATAATATACTACTAATTGGAACTTTTACTCTTTTCTTTGCGTTTTAAGAATTTCGAACGTATATTTTAATTAATGAAGTTGTAAAGAATATTCCACTAATTGAAGCTTTTACCCTACGGGTCAAGTGCAAAAATTAAAATTTAAAAAAATATCCGAATCCCCCCTCCTCCCAGAGTTGGGACGATTTTCAAAAAATAATAAATATAAATTTCGTAGAATTTAAAATTAGCGGGGGAAAAAAAAAAAAAAAAAAAAAAAAGCGGAAGTAGCGCGAAATTTTTGATGAAATTTATTTTAATGAATGAGCCAACCATATAAATTCAATGAAAGCTTGGATCGGACTGCCATCAGCAATATCGTTAAATATGACCTTAAAGAGGTACCGAAATTTTTCTTTATAAATACAAATTTCGCGTAATTTTAAAATTAGCGAATTTTAAGAAAAAGGGGAAAAAAGTGGTCAAAATTTTTTGGTAAAATTAGTTTCAATGGAAGAATCGACCTTGTATAAATCCCAATGAAAGTTTGGGATGAACTGACATCAGCAATGTCGTTGAATTTGACCTTATGAAGATCGAGAGTAAAGAGGGCACTGATATTAACACGAAGATCACTGCTCTTAATTAATATCGAAAATTATGGAAAAAATAAAACATATAATTTTTTTTTTTAATAATAACCGATTTTTTTTTCTTTTTAAATATACATTTCCCGGAATTTAAAAAAAAAAGTGGCGAACAGTCGCGAAAGTTCTTACCGCAGCAAAATATTAGCTCTTGATATCACAAATGATGCCAAGGACAGTACAGTGCTAATCTGACGCCCGTGGGAAAACCTTACGTGGAAGCACGAAAATGTTCAATTCCGTATCGCTCTCACCACATCTTCAATATGCGACATTCGTTTCACAGAAGCATGAAAAGTCCAGGTGAGCCAGAATTCGAATTTTTATTAAGAGAATCGGTGCGTGCATCATTTCCATGTCTTCACTACCAAGAACGGATAACGCATACGTGACAAGGCTGCCAATCGCTGGAGCATAAGCAGCATCCGGAGAGGATGACACCATTGTTTCGAGATGCGAGAAGAGGGATTTGAAGGCAAAGACGATTATACACAGGGCATGCACTTAAGATGGCTAGTCAAGACTGTGGGAAATCAAAAGAATATTAATTAAGGGCAGTGATCTTCATATTAATCTCAGTGCCCCTTTACTCTCTGTCATCAGAAGGTCAAATTTAACGATATTACTGATAGCAGTTCATTCATTGAATTTACAAAGGGTCGGCTCATCCATTTGGCGAACCTAGAATCCTCTACATATACATATATAGAACCCTTAGGTTTTTAAAGGACCCTTAGGCGAACCTAGAGTATCGCATAGGAAGCAATAGGCCTAGCTAGGGAGGTACTGGATTATCATATTCACAGATCTTTTACGCAGGATCTATTACCATACCGTGAAGTGAGGAAAGGAATAACTCGTAAATGGGACCAAGAGAATCATTTTAATGAGTATATTAAACATTATAACTAAAGTCCAGGCCAGAATATTGTAGGAAGGGGGGAAGAAGCATGTTTTAAAGGTGAACTTAGAATCCTCTCTCTATATATAATCCTCCGGTTTTAAAGGACCCTTAGGCGAACCTAGACTGTCGCCTAGGAAGCAATAGGCCAAGCTAGGGAGGCATCAATTATCATATTCATAGATCTATTACGAAGGATCTATTACCATACCCTGAAGTGAGGGAAGGAAGAACTCGTAAAAGGGACCAAGAGAAACATTTTAATGAGTATCTTAAACATTATAACTAGTAAGAAGTCCAGGTCAGAATCTTGTAGGAAGAGGCATGTTTTAAAGCTTCGCCACTGTGCCATTCTCACAAAATGTTATTTTTTACTGTTTAAAATTATTAATTAAATTAATAAAGAAATAATATAAAATTTATCTAATAAAGAATCTATTATAAAAAATTTATTTACAACATAATTTCTCTTTGTGGTTTTGTGATATTCGGGATCGCTTTGTCAGCGTTTAACTTTTATATTTAATTAAAAGTGTCCAAAGTATTAAGAGGAAAGGGAAGAAAGGATAATATTTTTCACACAGTGACTGAAGAAAATGGGGGAGAAGGGGAGGGCACAGGAAAGTTCAATTTTTTTTCAACATTTACTTATCCTTACATGAACCGTGCCTATCCGCTGTGGACCAATTTCTACAGCCGTTCATTTCTATTTTAATTCCCTCTTTTTCAATGTAATTCGTAACTGTATTCTCATCTTAATTACGTATAAAATCTCTTTCATTTTAGTTTCTTCCAACGACATCATTTTATTTGTATTTTGTTAATTTAAGGGTACACATTTTATAATTGGGGTCCAAATTTAGATATACAAAACACAGCATTTAGATATACAAGGTTAGATCAAAAAGTTCGGAGACTGTGCTGATATCTCCAGCCCTGATTGGAGGAGAGGGGAAATATTTTACCGTGGCGTAGAGGCACATGTGACGCGAGATGTGAAAAGGAAGAAACAGGTCCGCAGTGCAAGGTTTTTCCAGACAATGCGTGTCAGTGAACTGTAGTCGTTCGAGTTCGTCAAAAATGGAAATGGCGTTTAAAGAACAACATGCGAATATCAAATTCTGTCAGCGTTTGGGGAAATCGCCGACAGAAACATTGCACCTGACAGTTCACTGACACGCATTGTCTGGAAAAAACCTTACACTGCGGATCTGCTTCTTCCTTTTCATATCTCGCGTCACATGTGCCTCTACGCCACGGTAAAATAGTTCCTCTCTCTTCCAATCAGGGTTGGAGATATCAGTATCAGGAGATTCGCCCCCCCTTCCCCCGGCCAAAAAGTTCTGAAAGAAACATTGTTTATGTGACTTATCCAAATATATGAAAGAAATCAGCAAGGTTGAATGCATACATAAAAAAAAAGTAGCTGTACATTGGTTTTACCATCCTGCCAGACAATACTCAACGAAAAAGAATGGATGAAACTAATTATTAATCCATGTAATAATTAGTTTCAATTTCAATCCGTTTCCAAAATTTAAAATTAAAATTCCACTTATGTTTTGATTTTGAATTTTATTAATTTGGCGTTATTTTCGTCCATTTATCGTCGTTTTCATCAATTTGGCGACATTTTAAAAAGTCGCCAATTTTTCGTAAAACATTCCGGGCAGACAGAGAGAGACAGATAGACCTGAGTCATTATAGTATTAATACAAATCAGTCGAATGCATCCGTCGCTAGCTTGAAAAAATGACATTTTCAAGCTAGCGATATAATATAGCTAGCGATATAATATAGCTAGCGATATAATATATAATATAGCGATATAATATACTCTATGCAAATTTTATACAAGATTCGCAAATAATGTAGTCTTTACGTAAATTTTGACATGATTAACGTGCTACAAATGCTAACACAAATATACACTTTTATTTTTGTACTGATAACGATTATGAATTAAATGGACCCAAACAATTTGGAATGCGAAAATCATATGAGACAGTCAAATTGAGTGTCTCGCTCTCCACATATATACTTTTAATTGCACATTTATGGGTCAATTTCGAATGCATTCACAACTCTACTTTAGAACTGTTCAGATTTCCCTCCCGAGGCTAAAAATACAGAATTTACAGATTCCCTTCCTCGCAATCTGGAAAAGAGTCTGAAAATGCCAAACCTTCTCACTCCCGACATTTGGCAACTTTCAGAGGCACATGCTACATTGAAACACCCAAAAGATAAAAATCCAGAGACACATCTCAGCCAGGAAGTTACTCCACAGTTGAAGGGTCTGTGCAGCGCCGAGGACCCTGGCTTTCTTACTTTAACACGAGACACCTGTCACGATACGCGAAGGTTCTTTGGCATGAGAAACGCGAGTACGCCCCTTTAATGGAGCCCCGTTTTCCGGTAAGGGTACTACTACTTACTACCCGCCAAGAATCAAAGTGAAACGAGCGGTTTCCGCTGCCTTTTTGTTTTGGTTCATAATGTGTGTTACCGTGTCGGAAAATATTCCACAATGGATGGTGGGTATGAGACAGAAGGATGGGTAGGAATGTAAAAAATGAGTTGTAATTATTGCGTAAATGAGTTATATATATTGTCAGTTGTAGTTACCGATTCTTTCGATAAATGAATATAAGCAGAGAAAGTGGTGGCGGTGTGTATGGGGGCTTTCACGATCTTGGAAGGGGGTGTCGACGATTGAATGAGGAGTTTACAGTGGCTGATAAAGTTTGGTCAAAGAAAAGTAAATGTGTTTGTGCGGCAAATAAGGAATTATATATAACACGTCCCCCAGCTACGCTCTTGCATGCAAATTATCATTTACATTTTGAAGTGTCCAACAACTCTTAATTCCCTATGAGAAATTCTAACAGAATAATTTATAATTAATTGTTAATATCAGCAAAAACAACAATACGACTCATGTTTAGATATCAACCGTTTAAAGTTTTTCATGATAAAAAATTTACAACCGTTTTTTAAATAAGTAAATAAAATAAAAATACAATTATCATTCGAAGCAGATAAATTGTTTCATATACTTATCATTCGAAGTAGATACATCGTTTAACTAAGCTGAATAAAAAACAAATGACCACCTTCAGAATTTTGGAATGTATCCTTCCAATATATTGTGTTTCTGTTTTTTAAACTTTCCTAACAATACACAGTATTTGTAAAGAGAAAATATTGAGGTTAAGATAGCAATTCTCGAATTTTGATAAATATACATTTTGGGCATCCTCGCGCAGTCTGTGTGCGTGTGTGTGTGGGAAAGAGGGAGGGAGAGAGAGAGAGAGAGAGAGAAGCGATATTCTAAAAACTAATTATGAGTGTAATTAACTAGTATTTTTTCATAGTTTGTAAGATAGAGTGTAGAATATAGTTAGATAGGAATAAATTGAAAGGTAAAATTATATTTTAAGCGTACGAATATTCTTCATTGTCTCAGTTCTACTTTGCATTTCACTAATAATTTATGTTTACAAAATTGGCAGTTAAATAAATATTTTAAGCCTTTCGTATGGAAATGCATGCAGTGCAGGGCTACTTATATCAGCGCCATATGAATTATTGTCTCAAGCGATATTGGTGTTTCTTAATATGAAATTTTAACTTCTTACTTTTACCTCCATGGTTGATACTCTTATTTTAATCAGTAGCAACAAAAACCTTATGGATTTTCCGCGCGATTTAGTTACTCTAATTTATGCAATTTTCACAGAATATCGAAATTTATTAATCTGTAAGGAAAGTCATGCGTTTGGACAATCATTCGAGTCTATTATATATATATATATATATATATATATATATATATATATATATATATATATATATATATATATATATATATATATATATATATATATATATATATATATATATATATATATAACTATTTTCAGGATGGCAACACTAGATAATGTTTTCGACTTGAAATGTCGACTTACTCTGTTTTCACAAAATAGAAATACATTAAATCACAGATGCAGACGATATTTTGAAATTGTGCTTATTGAAGTGCTGTTATATCTTAGTTGTATCTTAACGTTTATTAATATGAATGTAAAACAACATATATGGGTGAAATTACATTTAAAAAGTAAGAATAATTTTAAAATGTTGAGAGATTTAAAACCTCTAGATGTGTCTTAGAGACTGATTGAAAGGATATTAAAGAGGTTCAAAGAAACAAGTAGTGCTGAAATAGGGCGCAATGGTGGAAGAAAACGGAGTGTTGACAGAAAATCTAATAAAAACTGTATGTGAGAGAGAATTTGATAAAATCCTTCAGAATCTGCTATGAAAATATCACGAGAGTTATATTGGTCAAAAAATAATACTGGAATTATTATTAAATAATACTTTTAATTAAAAGCTTATAAGCAAAACGGTAGTTTATGGATAAATTGAGAAAATAATAATAATATAAAAGAAATGAGTAAGAAAGGGCAAACTGCTAGTGAAGAAACATGCTCGCAAAGAAAATAATTTTTCATCTGGAAAAACGACATTATTGGCATAACAATCAAAATAACAGAATTTAGTTAAGGTTATTTATATATATGTTAAGTTCGAAATCAGTTAAGGATAGTTCTTCAAATAAAGGTGGTATTTAAAGGTTCACAAAACAATTTTCTGTAATGGTGTGGGGGAGTTACTTAGTAAAAGAGACAAACCGCCCTTTTTTCAATCGAAAAAAGAATCAAAATAGATCAGAAATACTATTTATAAAATGTTTTGAAAGCACACATGATTAAACAAGCGAGAAAAGTTTGTTGAATGATCCGTTTGCTTTTCAGCAAGACGACACAAGGCAAACATGCACAAATCTGACAAGAACTTGAACAACTTCCTTGTTCAAAAGCAGGCATATGTGAGTTAGGTGACTACAATTGTTTCGAGGGCGTTACAAGCCCTCTTCTTCAGGTCAAAGCAACACAGCTGGAACCGCATGCACCCATAACAAAAGCTGAGAGCGTCACCTAACTAACATATGCCTGCTTTTGAACATGGATGCTGTGTAAGTTCTTGTCTTACAAGAAGCAGTTTGTTTTAGTATTATTACAAATTTGGTGTAAATAGAATTGTCCAGGTTTCTTATCAGTAGAGAAATGGTTTGATTTCAATTCACTGGATTTTTGCATATAGAGATATTTGGAGAGTAAGTTGGCAAATTTTCAATTTTTATCTGCAGAAAATTTCGGAAACTGCTACTGAAGATATAGAACGCCATTCTAAATCACATATTGTGTGCTGCTGCAGAGGCTTTTCCGAGAAGGCTATCATCTGTGGTTAAAGTTGAAGGAGGGAGAATAAACATTGGTAATAAAATATTTAATACCTGCTTTTAATCAATTTAAAAAGTGCAATGCTTTTCTAAGGCTAATAACAAATTTTGAAATACAATCGTGTTTTCAAGCCCTCATTTATTTTTAGACACCCTGTAAAATACGATAGTCGATTTTTTTTTAGAAATTTTAAAGAAGAAATACATAGTTACGAGTGCAAAAGTGAATTATTCTAAAATTATTTCAGCATCCCATCCAATTATTTTACTCAAATTGAAGAAAAATATAGATAAAATTGAAAAGGGATTATATAGCAATTTGAGCATCACAGTAGAAAAAATTTGATGTGGGCAGTACATGACTTTCCTTATATAATGCTATGAATTTACTACTTTTACAATAAAAAAATGTCATTCTTATAGTGATACTTATATTCTTTCTAAAATATTGAATTTTCTTCAATTAATCGTCATTTTCATTGATTTAGCGTCATATTTATCCATTTGGCGAGATTTTCGTCAAATTGACAACATTTTAAAAAGTTGCCAAGTTGGCTATCCAAACGTTACGAACGGAAAAATAAGTTATTCTTATAGTACTCGTAGATTGTTATATTCTTTCCGAGATATTGAATTTTCGTCAACTAGTCTACATTTTCATTAATTTAGTGTCAATTTTATCAATTTGGCGACATTTTCGTCAATTTGGCAATATTTTAAAAAGTTTTCAAGTTGGCGACATTCCGCAAAATTCATCGCCAAAATCTTGCCAAGCGTTATGGACGTAGAAATACGTTACTCTTATAGCAGATAAATGACTATTGGCATTCATATGCAAAAATATTACTCAAAGTATCTTTTCTCATGAATGGAACGAGTTAGATCCATGAGAATGATGTCACCAAATTTATGGCATGATACTACATATGAAAAGTAAACATGTTTCTCAACAGTTAATATTTTTTTTTAATTTATGGGATTGTTTGATAAATTTATTTGAAAAATGTGCAATATCTCGAGAACAGTTCATGCTAGCGTTCTAAAGTTTATGTCAATCGTTTTCTAAAGAAAAATTACATAAGAAATGTCTATTTGCGTAACTTTATTAAAAGTTTTGACATTTTGATGATTTTTTTCAAAATTTCACTCGAAAATTTAGGGGGTTCTGAACATTCGATTGTGTTTAAAAACAATAAGCTTCCAGTATTCATGGATTGTAATTTTTGTACTAAATTTTATTCGAATCATTCCATTCGTTCGTCAGATATCGTCTACGCAGACTCACTGACACACACACACACACACACACACACACAGACATCACCTCAAAAATGTTCGATTCGTGACGAGGGATGCTTGAAACGTGCTGTCCCGTCGAAAACTCGAATTCGAATTTTCGACCCCGTCACAATACTTTCCTTATACATAATGTATATAAGGAAAGTAAAAATACCTTAATAATTCAAATCGATCCATTATTCATTGCAATGTTCAAGACCTTTAGTACCCTTAAATTCAAAAATCCAAACCGAGAAATAACTGTTGCGTAACTGAAGTGTGTTAAAATAAAACACTTCTGGAATGCAGTGAAGTCAGCACGCAATAGTCACACAAAAGCAGGCGTATTCTGGTTCCAAACAATGGACACTACTTTTACTGACCAAGAAAACAATAGCAAGTTTTAAAAATTTGTAGCCCACGCACAGGAGATAGAGTACAAATGACCCAAGATACGGACTCACAACGTAGCAATAACAAAAGCAGTCAGACGCAAACTTGGCAATAAATAGAGCGATGTTAAAATTAAAAGCTAACATTTCAATTCTCTTAAAATTAATCGGATAAATATCCTATAGAAATGATGAAGAATGAGCATCATTGGTCTAATTTACAGTAAATGTGAAACAACATCTACTTGTTAATAAGGAGGTCTGTGTAACTGAGGAAAAGTAACAAATTTGTCTTTCAGGATCGGGCTCCAATTGCAGATAACAACATCCATGGGCCGGTTTCGTGCATCTTGTGCGCTTGTCAGCAGGGAATAGCCGACATCTTGCATAGTCCACTTCGAAGATAAGAGCTTGAATTTCGTCCCAGTAGCTCAACGGTAGAGCGCCGGCTGGACAGTTCAGAGATCCAGGGTTCGCTTCCAGGTTGGAGTAGCAAGGAGGTTCATTACAACCTGCAATGCAGCAACAGGAAAATTTGCAATGGAACTAGTGGCGGCTCGTGAATTCAGAAATGGGTGACGCAAATTCAGTGGCGGGATTCCCCATCCTCCTCAACCACGAATATCATCAAAAAACATCGCGCTACTGGTACAAGTGTTGTCAAATATTATAACAAGTCTGAAAAATTCGCCAAATAATAATAATAATAACTAATAACTTCAACCAATACTTTAAGTGAAGCAGTGCTTTATCTGATGAGCCGCCACTGAATGGGATACAATTTTGTGAGCCTCTATGCAGACTAAGCAATAAAACTCTACACGCAACCATTTTCTCAAAAAATATTGAGCTTAGGCCGTCAACGGTCAAATGCCCACCTACAGGGGGTGTTCCCAAAGTTGTAATCAAACTTGGTGTCGAACGTGAATCGAATATGAGTATGAACTTAACCGTAGTAATTTCGTGTATCCTGGCTTCAACTTTTCTTTTTCTTCCTTTATTTAAAGCCGACTATATGGTAGGATTGAATGCAATCCATGCAGGTTTATAAAATTGCGGCACATAGCATGTTTTCTTGTTGCCATTGCTGGTACCGACTATTCCACGTTGAATAGTGTATAAACGCGTAGTCGGACCAAGTTGAATATTAAATAACTAGTATTCTAATTCGGTATGTCAATATCTTAATTTCAGCTTCAACTGCTATGGCAATATAAAAGAAAGCTGTTAAAACTAATAATATAAAAATCTGATGTGGGCAGCACATGATATTCCTTATATAATGCAATGAATTTACTACTTTTACAGTAAAAAAAAATAGATTATTTTTATAGTAGTTATTTATATTCCTTCCAAGATATTGAATTTTCGTCAATGAGTCGTCATTTTCCTTGTCTTCATCATCAATGAGTCGTCATTGATTTAGCGTCATTTTTATCCATTTGGCAAGTTTTCCGATAATTTAGCATCATTTAAAAAAGTCGCCAAGTTGGCGACATTCCACCAAATTCATCGCCAAAATCTCACCAAGCGTTATGGACGAAGAAATAAGTTATTCTTACAGCAGATAACTGACTATTGGCGTTCAAATACAAAAGTTTTACTCAAAGTATCTTTTTCATGAATGGAACGAGCTAGATCCACGAGAATGATGTCACCCAATTTATTGCATGGTATTACATATGAAAGTGAACATGTTTCTCAATAGGAAATATTTTTTTTTATTTTAGATGACTTTTTGATAATTGTTTTAGAAATGTACAATATCTCGTGAACGGTTCATGTTAGCATTCTAAAATTTATGTCAATCGTTTTCTAATGAAAAATTACATAAGAAATGTCTATTTGCGTAACTTTATTAGAGGTTTTAATTTTTTGACGATTTTTTCAAAATTTCACTCGAAAATTTAGGGGGGTTCTGAGCAGTCGATTGCGTATAAAAACAATAAGCTTCCAGTGTTTACGGATTGTGATTTTTGTACCAAATTTCGTTTGAATCTGTCCATTCGTTCGTCAGTTATCGTCTCCACAGACTCACTGACTGACACACACACACACACATACTTTCATATATACACACACATACACACACACACACACAGACATCACCTCAAAAATGTTTGATTCGTGATCAGGGATGCTTGAAACGTGCTCTCCCGTCGAAAACTCGAATTCGAATTTTCGACCCCGTCACAATACTTTCCTTATACATTATTGTATATAAGGAAAATAATATGTTAATTGAGCCCAGACCACTTCCATCCCAGTATTTCCCTTTTATGCAAAAGCACGCATTGAACTTCGAGTTGTTGACAAGATTCTGAAAGCGAAAGAACTTCTGATAAGCTGTCATCGGCTGGCCATAACAAATTTTTATATACATACATCACTCGATGAAGCAAAGATAGGACTCCTTCAGTTACGCTTCATAAGCGAGAAAAAGGAACTTGCCTTAGCAACAAGGAAGAGTGCATGTTCAAAATTTGTATTTCCAGAAAGATTCATCGAATATAAAAAATTTCAAATATTTCAAAAAAGAGATTAAACGCAAAACAGAAAAGGATTGACACTAGTGGTGTGGATTTGGGCGGAGATTCACCCCCCCCCCTCTTTGACACAATATCACATTAGTTTTCCTTAAGGTCCAGTTTGGGAAACGAAAATCAGCAGAGTGAAACAACCCACTTGCAATCATTGGCCATAACTCCTTTTCCGAGATTCTGGCCAAGCTACTGGTTAATACCAAATACAGCCTAATAAAAATAAAATTCACTCAGAATGCCAACTTTTCCAAATAAGATGCAAGATAATTCACGGAGATTCCTTACATAACTGGTGTTCTGTATAGCTGTTGGCATAACTGGCCACAATCCAGGAGACCCAGGCTCAAAAAAGAGTTATTTCGAATTTTATTGATTATTCTAAATGCTAACCATGACCTTGAGGCCTCACTCATGTATTATGTAACTTATGGCTTACCACAGAAAAAATTCGGATATCCCTGAGGTAACTTAAAAAACGCTATATTTGCTATTTATTGGCTTATATTGGCTAATAAGATTAATTGGCTTGTAAATACGAACGTTTATAGCAGATACTTCCCTTTTATTTTGATTATTCTACATTATACTCTTTACTAATAAATTCATTTTATCACTGTAGTAAACTAACTATTCAAAGTCATCCTCAATACTTGCGCGTTCTGGTTTACTGCTAATACTAACATATACGAAACATAAAGACATCTACATGGAGGTAAAAGCAAGGGGCTAAAACTTCATAAGAAAACGCCAATATCGTTTGCCACAATAATTCAGGTGGCGCTGGGATAAGTAGCCATGCATTGTATGTATTTCTATGGCGAAAGGCCTAAATTACTTATTTAAACTGTCCATTTTGTAAAAATAAATTATTAACGCAATGTAAAGTAGAACTGAAACAATAAAGAATATTGCTACATATTCAAAATTATTTTACTTTGCAATTTATTTTTATCTCTATATATTTTATACTCTATCTTACAACTATGAAAAAATACTGGTTAATTAAACTCATAATTTGGAACCCTTAATTTAAAAATAATCAAAAATACATATACAGAATACTACGCCTTTATGTTGTGTTTACTAACAGTAGAAGCTACGTTACTAACATTAGCGACACCTACACATAATTCTCAAAGCATTATGGTATTTTTAAGCGTTTCATCCATAGGAGTTTTATCTCCTTCTTTTTAATTCTAACTCCATGGAGATCTAGCTATACTTTTAATACAACACTGGAAAACCGAAAGTATCGTCTGCTGCAATTAAAAGTGAACTTTCTCCAGTCAGATCCCAGCTAAATAGATGGTTCCACTGTACACATAAACGACATCATATGTTATGAGACGAAACCCTCTCGAACTCAAGGAAGTAAAGAATAAGAAACTGGAGAGTAGGCGGAAGGCGGCAACGAGTGAATCACTCCACTCGACCGAACAATAGCCGACATCAGAGAATGCCTGGATGACTAAGTCCACAGATTTGCATGTTCTTCTATGATACCAGAGGTAGTAATAGACGGCAGTGAGGATTCCTGAGCTCAGTTTGCTTTCAGAAAGCAAATATGAGGTTAAGTTCAAGAAGAGTTTGCCAAAATGCACAATCGCGCGTCTGGTATTACGCAACGAAGTATAAGTTGTTTTTTATCCATCGGAATTTTCCAGCGAATAAAATTGCACATTTAAATTTTTAGCGCAAAAAGGAAAATTCTTCATTTAATTTCTTCCTTTTTCTTATGTTTTAATTTCTATACATATATGAACACACACACACACACACACACACATATATATATATATATATATATAGTTTTTCATTTTTGCACTAGAATAACTCATTAAAATAATACAGCGCACGGAATTTATACTTGAAATTATAACAAATTCGCCGTTTAAAAGTACTTATGATTGAACTTAACAGTGCGCCATTTTAAAATCATTTATCAATTATTTTAAATAGCGTCAAAAATCCAAAGAGAGCTTTTCTATCTTCTCAACAGTACCAAAACCTAATCAGTAAGCACTAACTACTGAACTCGTGAGATTTCGTCCCATAGTTATTGATATAGAATAAATACGTACATTATAAAAACCCACAGATGTCACGTTCGAAACGGTCCATTCGTGTTCTAGAGTAAAAATAAAAAATGGAAGAGTCATTGACTTATAAATTAAAAATAATCAATGAGTCCAGTACAAAATCATTGGCTGACTAATTATGTACTGACGATATCGCATGACGAACATCGAACATGAATGCGATGACTGACGAATAACGCATATGAGACTGACTGACTAACATCAGATGCGAGACTGACTGACTAACATGACACGTGAGACTGTCTGACGAACAATACATGTGAGACTGAATAATTACCATCACATGTGATGAATTACACAGAGCCCAAGGCTGTGGAAAATAAAAACTTAAAATTTTGCAAACACGTGGAACTTGACCTAACTATAAGTAATGAGAAAAAAATCTAAATCTTGGAATTCTTTAACCCAATTCTTCCAACTGTAACTCGAGAACGGCTAGACACACAAAATTCGCTTTAATACCATAATGAGCAGAAAAAATTACTCTAAAATTTCTTAATTAACGCTACTGGTGTACAACTAATCGTTCTAGATATATTTTAATTTATAGTTTAAGCAGACGATTTTTTTTTTTAATATTTTATAATTCAATTTTTGTATGCAATTTTAAATTACATTTGCTTTAAATTACATTTACAACCTTAAGTAACAGAGTTACGCTTCAAATACCGAAATCGTCTGCTGCCTATTCTTCTGATCAAACTACTAAAATTTGATTGATTTTTAAATTAAAATATCTGAAAACGTAGAAAATAAGGCAATATACAGTAATTGGAGATAAAATATTGTTTTATATAATGCAAATTTCACGTTGAAAAAACTTCGCTTGCGAAAAGTGTGGATGGAAATAAACAGTACACACATTCTAAAAATGAAGTTAACACAGTGTTCGTATGAAAAAATACTAGTTTATTATTCGAAAGAAATGAAAATACGACCTATGTCACACAGTGCTTAATCATCACCTATTAAAATAAAACCATTTTACATCGTTCCAAATGTTAAATGCAATATAATATGCCCTTTCGAAGATTTATTTCAGAAATATCTACTAAACCTGAAAAAACAACACAATACATATTACTTCACAAGGATGGGTTTCCTGCCGTGTTAAATGGGGGATGTAATTCTTTCGGAACTAAATAAAGCATGAGAAATACCCTCAATAAACGTCAACCGGAGAAGCCTATATATTGATTCATAAATCAGCCATCTGGAGAATTCCGCAGAGGTACTGCAGTTGCCGTTTTTCTTTATCTTAATCCGGTAATGCACAATATTTAAATTCCAGGAGGAAACTTTATCGGTCTGGAAAATGGAATTAAGAAGAAAATGACTTTGAGAGGAAACGCAATAATAACGGAAAGGAAAGCGAATAAGCAAAAAATGCGAATAACCAAAATATTTTACGTGGAATGAAAAAGAGTATTGGAAAGGATTTACCAAAGAAATAAAACACGGATATAAAGTGGAATGCAGACACACATTTCAGAAATAACAGCGTAATGGAACTATTGAAGGATCAAAGTTAGTAGAAATGACAAGAAAATTGTTATTAGATATCATAGTCCAACATTTCTTAGAATAAATCTTACTATTAAAAACAATCAGAGAATCTTTCTATTTATGATGTCCTGCAAACTCATTCACAAATAATTTAGCCCAGCCACTCAACCAGCAGCTCATACCCTAAGGGTGGCCTGGTTCTTTCACAAATAATTTAGCAATAGTGATTTTGGTATCAGATTAACTTCCCATATTCATAGGTTGGAAAAATTTTCAAAAATCAAAGGAAGTGCACATATTTTAATTTTTAAGCATATTCGCATTAAGAAATACTTTTTGGACGTTGCCGTTCTTCTGTTCTTGTAGTTAAAATGTTGTTCATATCTTCCGGATCTCAAATAGTGTTTCGGCACTAAGCAATTGTCTTGATTTATCAAATTTTTGTTTCTATCAGCCAAGCAGCTGAATGTTGTAAAAGCTTGAAATTCCCTTCTCCTTAATAAAGTAGGCGGGAGTTCGAATTTCACTTCGTGACGAAATGACAGGCTGTGTCTGACCGGCGCTATACGTGACGGAACGGATAACTCGAGCCTTCCATACTGTGATTTTATCCCAGTGTCATGTTTTTCCATCGCATAGCTTGGATCTTCAGTGGTTTCATGGGTGGTCGAAGTTCGATGTTTTTCTTTACTGCTCAATGTCTACAGTTTTCCCAGGAGTTTATACTATGAGTTATGTTTTGAGACTTCAACATTTGCGGACACAATAATTTTTAACGATTGGTTGCTGTGTGGGTTCCTTTCAAAAAATAGTTCCATATTCTTAATATCGTTCTCTTTGATCAAAGATTTCTATTGGAAAACTATAACCTTAATATAATTTTCGTGAATGAAGAAAAAATATTGATGTAAATGTATGCGAATTTCGTAGTTCCCTTTATGTCTTCCACTGTTCTTTGCTTTTGTTAACCATTTCCCTAGTATACGGTTAATGATTTTTCATACCAAAATTCAAAGGGGACACGTAGAATTCGAACAACGAAATTGGGTAAGGAAAATATGTTATGGGACTTCTGACAAGTCCCATAACATTTTTTCTGTCAAACCCATAACTGATTTTCCATTGAAAACTGATTTTACCGTTGCATTTTTCATTTTACCGTTAGTTTTAAAATGCCTATTAATCTTGGAAGCAAACATTGTTTATCTTCTTGAACTATTTACCATATTTAAATTTTGCTTTATCATTAAAAACATTCCTTCTAACTGTCCATTTTACCGTTAGTTTTAAAATGCCTATTAATCTTGGAGCAAACATTGTTTATCTTCTTGAACTATTTACCATATTTAAATTTTGCTTTATCATTAAAAACATTCCTCCTAACTGCCCATTTTACCGTTAGTTTTAAAATGCCTATTAATCTTGGAGCAAACATTGTTTATCTTCTTGAACTATTTACCATATTTAAATTTTGCTTTATCATTAAAAACATTCCTCCTAACTGTCCATTTTACCGTTAGTTTTAAAATGCCTATTAATCTTGGAGCAAACATTGTTTATCTTCTTGAACTATTCACCATATTTAAATTTTGCTTTATCATTAAAAACATTCCTCCTAACTGTCCATTTTACCGTTAGTTTTAAAATGCCTATTAATCTTGGAGCAAACATTGTTTATCTTCTTGAACTATTTACCATATTTAAATTTTGCTTTATCATTAAAAACATTCCTCCTAACTGTCTCGTGCTATTACTAACGAAGTAATTTTCAGACTTTTAAGGAGGCCAATTTAAAAAGCGAAATTTTTATGTCAACTAGTTTGTTTGCATTTGCTGGAATGGACAAGCAGTCTGGCTTCCTCAAGAATTAAAGAGCATTTTAGCAGTGAAACAAGGCACTAGATAGACCAAACATAAATTTTCCCGAAGAGGATGCGATAGAATATTTGATTGAAGACGAACGCGGGTTCACCATTTCAATCCAATTAAATTAGGTAACCACTATAGCCAGCGTCACATTAACCTTTACCAAGGCCTATAGACAAAAGTATATTCTAAACCCCCCACCCCATAAAACTTTTACAGTAATAAATAAAAAAAAGTGTATTGGACACAAAAATGGGTCTCCTTTATCTGGGGTTAAAAACGACCCTGACAATAAGATCGTAAAATTTGTTATGAAAATATATTAACATGTGCGTTGAAAACAAAGTAAAAAGAATTCTGACATTATATAATATGTTGGTAAATCTTAATACCTAGTGACCTCATATCCAAATTTGAATATCTCAATTTTCTACCCAACTTTAAAAATGTAACGCGTTTTCATAGATGAATAATTTAAAATATCGGATTTCAAACTCTTTTTCTTTTTCCTCTGTTCCACGTTGTACGGCCCCACATGGCTTTGTGATGACAGAAGAAGGGCGTTTCTCAAGATACGTCGTTTCGCCGTTACAAGGCTGGCTAACTTCCTGTTAATAATTTAATGTTATATATATATATATATATATATATATATATAATATTTGTGTGTGTGTGAAGGCGTATCTAATTTTATAAAGAAGACATGAGAATGCGAATGAAAATATTTCCACAGCATTGCACTATTAATAGACCAGATAGAATAGTTCTTTGTATTACAGAAGTAGTTAAGCAATTTTGGTTCAGAACATAAACCGGAAGCAGTACGCTAAACCTTACGGCTTTGGTCGTTAATTATACTAATATTATATGCATTTTAATATACCTCGATATAGAATCTCTACACTACAATAAAGAAATCCATAACACATACAATAAAGACAACATACAATAAAGAAATCCATAACACATACAATAAAGAAATCGTGATGGGAGCTAGGGAGCCACTGCCTCAGAAGCCTGTACACAAAGGCCACGTCGCTAATTTGCATAATTTGATTATCACACACAAAAGCACGTTTTTTTTTTTTTAATCTTTGGCAACGCACACAGTAGTGGCGCAGAATATTTATATTTACGAAACCCGTGTATTATTAAACTGTGTTCCAGTTTAATTAATACACGCATGTAGCAAACAAGCTTCGCATCTAGTAATAAGCCAGACTTCAGCGGTAGGCTGGACTATAAGGAAACAGAGGGTTGATCAAATTGTGTGCTGTGAACGTAAAATTACAGACATATACACACACAGACGAGCATATTTCCAGAAGTGTTCGAAATAGATTCAGGAAGGTCTTTAAAACGTGCTGATCCATAAACATCTTGAATTTTCGGAAAAAGAATACTTATTCTCTATATAATAGTATCAGAAAGTATTGTTCAAATCATTGTCTTCAATCATGCAAACTGGGGGGAGAAAGAACTGGAGGGATTCAGAGAAGGCTCGTGTTCTGTTTATAACGATCAGATTGAGAGTGTTTAATAAATGTCAAAAGATCCATCTTAGAAAAATATATTATAGAATCTATAATCAATCGTTATACGCGGCGGTTCTGATAATAACTAAAGAAACATAATTCCTCGATTCTTATAGACGACAGACGAGGGGGGGGGGGGGGGGGGGGGGGGATCTTTCTAAAACTTATTTTTGTATCAAATTATATCGAGACATTTGGCAACTGGCAACCGAAATAGATTGTTTTTATTCTGTAAAAAAAAAAAAAATGTTTGTAGGTCAAATGAAACAGACGATTTCAATTTACTTTATCTGATTTAAGTAATAACTAAATTAAAGATAAATAAACTTAATAAATGGAAAGTAAAAATATTTTAGATTGTTTAATAGATTGCTACTACGGGATAAAATAAAATTATGGGACATATTGATATTTTTAATTTTATAAGGTTATCAATTTCATTTTGGTAAAAGTTATACAAATTCATATAATTCTGATTGTGTTTAATTATCGTAATGAGACACACACACAAATAGAAAAAAAAAAAAAGCTTAGTATATCTGCTGGTACAAAATATAAAAGAAAACAAATTACATCACAGAAATGAGTTGTCTTTGTTACAAGACAGTAATTTCAAATTTATAACACAAATCTAGATTAGCAATAAACAATGGGGAATATAACATTAATTAAAAGTAACAACAGTATTATGCTCTTAAAGTGATTATTACAGTAATATTTAAGTTTTCACTTCATGCAGAAAACGTCAGGATTATTTTACTGAGTAATTTTAAGAATAGTATAGAAATATATCTGTTCTAAAATAATTAAACCTAAAACATTATAATATTCATTACTTCATTTCATTTATTAATTAATGATTACAAATAAAATCAGATAATATTTTAATTTTAAAATCGAAATGTAAAGTTTTTGGAAGGTATAGAATTTAATTATCAAAGAAAGAAATATCAAAATTGTATATTTCATTTTATTGCACACATTGTCAACATAATCTCTAACATAAAATTGAAAGTTTTGCCTGTTTGTTCAGTACACCAATCCACTTTTAACCATTTTCTTTACATGTGGTTATTCTTTACAACGGGTAACCACGTTCATGTTTTGAATTTCCAAATTCTGGACTGTCGAAATATCAATAAATTAACCCTTCCACAGAAAACTCATTATGCAAGCGATTTGGGGGGAAACTATGTGTGAAGGAACTCGTGTTGCTTAGCAACAGCATTAAACTGTCTTTCTGGCAAAAGATGCTTATTAATGAAATACGCTAATAAAGTCGACTATTTTAATATAATGTAGCCGGTGTAAATAATAACGAAATTAATCGAACAATAAATTTAATAAATAAATGATATTCTGGATTGTGTGTTGTGTTATATTAGTTACGCCCAAGGAATGCAAGATTACATTAATTATTCATATTTGCTATGTCTTAAGCCACCTATTTTATTTTGGCAAAATGTGTTTTAAATTCATATATTTTGCAGTATATTTAATTATTATTGTTGCAATACGATAGGAGTCTATACAGCACTAAATGTTGCTACCATTTCAGCGGGTGTATCTTGACAAAAGTTCATTTTATTGTAAATTGATTTACAAACGGAGTCAGGATGATTTGCCTGTGCAGATAATCTTGTATTGAAGCGAGAACAAATGTTGTTATATATATCTTTTTTAATTTTATAAAGGAATCAAATGAAATATTTTAATGGAATGTTTTTGAAAAGCAATATGAACATTTTCAGAATTTACGTATATTTTCAATCATGAGCAACATCGAGTGTGCAACATCTGCAAGTGCATTTTTAAAAGTCACGGGCTAATATTTTTAACACGCTATTCAGTATTTCTGAAAAAAAAAAAAAGTTCTGTAATCTTTGCAAAATTTATTAATACTCACAAAATTCATAAATACTCACAAAAATGGAGAAATTAAAATTCGAATGTCTTACCTTTCTTTCTTAGTCATGGCCTTCTCAATTTTTCTGCGAATTCCCCCGGAGAAGTCCGATGGGCTTGAAGAAAGAGAAACACCAAATGTTATTTCCTCAATAAATCCAAGATCTCAAAATTTAGTGTACAATGCACCATCACAAACACAGAAACGTCATTTGTCAGAATCCAGTAGATAATAAGAGCAAGATGGGAAGCGTAACACCCTTGTAGCCATGTGTATGTTCTTGTAACATCACCATGGTTCAAACACTGTTTACATGGAATAATCTAAATGCCAGCGATGAGTCAATAATCGGTTTTATCAGAGGAACGGTTCCTTTGATGCCAGGATTCATATATACAACAGATAGAGAACGAAACTTTCACAACACATCTAAATACAACATCCGTTTCTTGCGGATTGCCCGCACAGATCTGAGAGAAAGATGGAGCAGAGCATTTTCGTTGCTTAGTAGGGTTACCAGGAATATTAGTCGCCAAGCGCGGGTTTTAGTAGAACAGATTTTATTTCCCGCGTTATAATGCAGGCTTGATTTACACATGGACACGGATTGTATCAAGGCAAACACACTATGCACATGTTTAGGCATCAACAAAAGTGTGTCATTAACAGAAAGGGTAACATGCTTTTTCTCAGTGGAAAGCAGAAAAAAACATTTTCACGATAACAAAAATTGGAATTTCATAAATTTTAGATACTAAGATATAAAAGCTCCACGAACACAAAGACAACTAACTGCTCCATGAACAAAAAGACAACTGCTTTATATGATCTAACTGTACTATTATTCATTTTATATAATATAATTGTCTTCATTTAAGAAATATAAATTTTGTTTTCGTTAACACATGTTATGTTATCCGTCAAAATCTCAAATTCAAACATTTTTGAGAATACAATACATTATGGGTGTGAGAATATAAACATATGGGTATGAGGTGTATATTAATGGTATAAGAACGTAAAAATTATATCCGCCATAAATATCGTACTGTATTTTTTACCTTCAGAAATCAGAAATTAAAAATTTGTTCATTATCACACTATTTTATAGACTATTCACAGTGTTCGTGAAATTATTCGAATTTCCCTTATAATCAGGAAATCAACATATACTTGTTGACTTTCCTATTTATACGGAAAAAAATATATGCATGATTTTAAAGGGAAGTACAACTGTCCACAATATAGCTGTAACAGTAGCTTTCAGTATATGATTTAAAAAATTTTAAATGATGCCATGTCGCCGAATTGACCAAAAATTAATTATGAAATTAGAGATTCAGGGTTCGACTTCTACCAGGACAGTGGAAAAAACTGACAGAAACCGTAAAATATAAAACACCTTTTGATCCCTTTTCAATTTGGGGGTGAGAAATATCTCGCAGTTTGCAATCTGATCGTTACTCTTGCACGGAAGACAAAATTTTCTATACTTTTATTGTAATTTCTGAATTGTAGTATCTGAAAAAAAATTAAGCATTTTGGTAGATTTCAGATTTTGTACCCAAAGCATTCTTTTGAAATATTTCGTAAAAATCATTTAAAAAGTTTCTTTATTCAAGTTGACAACGGACAGCGGCGTAATTAGGAATTTTAGTCCTTTAGGCAAAGTGTGAAAGGCCCAGACCATACAGCCAACCCAGGGGTTAATGGCAGTTAAGTGTATGGCCGGTTTAGGCAAAGTGTGTAACTCCTCCCCCCCCCCCTCCCTTACATACGCATAAAAATTTAGTTTTGCCAAAACTGAAATTTTGCTCCAGAAATAAAAATATTAAATAACATGTTTTATTTTGAGAAGCTTAAATTTTGAATTGGGGTAAAATTTTGAGGCGTCCAAATTTTAGTTTTAAAAAATTAAATTTCGGGGCCACAATTTTACTTTGACCCGCCGAAATAAAATTATTTAAGAAAATGCTTTTTTACTTTGAAGGGGTCATTTTCATAAGTGAAAAAATTTGAAATTTTTAGTATTTCTTTAATTTCTCTTATCTTTCTTTTGCTTTTCTTTTTTTAATCTCTACTAATTTTACTTCAATTTTTACTAGGCATAGGAAATTGAATAAAAATTATTTTCAAATGTGGTAAAATAGCTTAAGAAACTATTATACATTTCTTAAGCTTATTACTTTCCTTATATACATAATGTATAAGGAAAGTATTGTGACGGGGTCGAAAATTCGAATTCGAGTTTTCGACGGGAGAGCACGTTTCAAGCATCCCAGATCACGAATCAAACATTTTTGAAGTGATGTCTGTGTGTGTGTGTGTGTGTGTGTGTGTGTCAGTGAGTCTGTGGAGACGATAACTGATGAACGAATGGACCGATTCGAACCAAATTTGGTACAAAATTCACAATCCGTAAACACTGGAAGCCTATTGTTTTTATACGCAATCGAATGCTCAGAACCCCCCTAAATTTTCGAATAAAATTTTGAAAAAATCGTCAAAAAATCAAAACCACTAATAAAGTTACGCAAATAGACATTTCTTATGTAATATTTCATTAGAAAACGATTGGCATAAATTTTAGAACGCTAACACAAACCGTTCTCGAGATATTGCACATTTTTCAAAAAAATTATCAAAAAGTCATATAAAATAAAAAAAAAATATTTCCTATTGAGAAACATGTTCAGTTTTCATATGTAATACCATACGATAAATTGGGTGACATCATTCTCGTGGATCTAGCTCGTTCCATTCATGGAAAAAGATACTTTGAGTAATACTTTTTTATTTGAACGCCAATAGTCATTTGTCTGCTGTAAGAATAACTTATTTCTTCATCCATAACGCTTGGCGAGATTTTGGCGACGAATTTGGCAGAATGTCGCCCACTTGGCGACTTTTTGAAATGTTGCCAAATTAACGAAAATCTCGCTAAATGGATAAAAATGACGCTAAATCGATGAAAATGACGACTCATTGTCGAAAATTCAATATCTTGGAAAGAATATTAGTATCTACTATAAGAAAAACCTATTTTTTTGCTGTAAACGTAGTAAATTCATTACATTATATAAGGAAAGTCATGTGTTGCCCACATCAGATTTTATTTAAAAATGTTACAACTTAGGCAATTTACACTTCGTGCGTATTCCCAGCTGTGAAGTGAAGACAATTGTAAAGTGAAGCCATTGCTAGGCGCATACATTTAGTCTCGTTCTGGCTCCGGCCTCACGCTTGATAGGGTCCCGCGTTTGTCAAACATTGAGATTTTTTTTTTTACAAGTAATAAATATCTTGCATAAAAAATTTTTATATTTATCATAAAAAAACTTAAAATGTATAATTTATATAATAACAATAAAATGCTTTTACTTTTCAATAAAATTTTTAAAGAAAAAAATTTTTTGTTCTCGGCGACGCAAATATCACAGCTCGCTCTGGGCCCCTGTGTTTCTCGCGACCTTAAGTGTCGCTTAACCGCGCTTAATACTAGTTACACCACTAACAATGACTTAGTGACGGATGTACTATTTAATTTATCTGTTAATATAAATTATTTTGATACCATAAATAACCATAACGTAATTCAAAATACCAATTTTTCTTATATTCTAAATGCTACCACTATTGTTTCGGAAGTTATCATCGTTTTCCCAGTCAATAATGCTACAAAAATCTTACAAGTCCAATAACTCGAGTTCTACTCATGAGAAGGACTAAATTCTATCAAGGTTTAGTTTCTCACATAATGTATTTATACAGAAAATTTGATAGTTGTAAAAGCATTCGTATCGTGTCTACACACACAGAGAGAGAGAGAGAGAGAGAAAATAACGCATAAACAAAGTTCATCTAGAGTAGAGCCTCTGGTTTTGTTGAAATGAAAATCTGATAGTTATTCCTTCCTGAAAATGTTATATAGAGAACAAAAATCTCGTCGAACAAAAATACTGGATTATATATATGATCGAATAGGAGCACTGGATTATATGATCGAATAACAAGCATATTTCAGTTTTATTCGGGAGGGCCAATATTTTCTCTCTAGATTGAGCCGCAGTATCATGCCGCCAAATAAGCGATAGAATCCAATTCATGGAAACATTTACATAGCCAATTGCGCAGAAGTGCTGTGGTGAATGCTCCAAAGGGACCCCGCGAACAACCAGCTGCCAATGCAGCCATCTGTATGAGTCACGTGACCGCCCAATCAACCAGTTACAAAGCCTCCCAGACGACGGGCGGGAACTGAAAACAGAAGTCAAATTTATCTTGGTTTCGAATTGTGTCACCTGCGGAAGGCGTTGTGGTATGCGGTTCAGGTATTCCTATTGTTTACATCACGCGATGCATGTGCAATTGATAGTTTGTAGACTGCGAAATGAGATTAACATCAAGGAAAACACAGATATTCAGTTAGCAATGGAAAGTGAAAAACATTCGCATCCGCAAAAACTACATATATAACTTGTTTTGAATGAGCTTTCTTTCGAAAAATAGATGAAGAAATATAGAGATTATATTTTGAGCAAAATATATAGCATGCCATATCATTATATGAAATAAATGTGAAAAAGCCAACACAAAATTCACACACTGAAGAATGCCCGGTCGTCCATCCTGTTGCTCCAAGTCCTCTGGACGAGCCGGACGGCCTGGGGCTTTCACACTGAAGAATGCGGGGCCAACGGCCGTACCGTGCTGAAAACACCGGTTCTCGTTAGATCACCGAAGTCAAGCAGCATCGGGCGCGGTTAGTACTTGGTGGGTGACCACCTCGGAACACCGCGTGCTGTTGGCCATCTCGGGTGCGGTATCCCCGTGGTTTGCGCGCTAGATTTGCACGCTACCACAAATGCCGCCGTGTTCATGCGGAGTACGATCACGTTAAACATGTGGGTCCGTAAGTCCTTCCGAGAGGTTGGTGGTAGGGGAAGGAGGGTACGGTCCCTGTGGATGCCTCCCCCACTGGGTTCCGGTCTAAATTGGGTGGCACTTCCCGGCCGTCCATACAGTTACCTTACACCTTTCTGGTAGGTCGGACGGTCTGGGTCTCAACAACAACAACACTGAAGAATGCTCCGGCCACACAATTAGCTACCATAAGCCTTCGGGCTGATAGTGTGGTCTGGGTCTTCAACACTGAAGAATGCTAAACACTGAATAGCCCATCGAAACTCGTCTTCAGAAGCATGCTGGGCCGTCCACTTTTGCCTAGGGACTCTTGCCTGTCAAGGCTCCTAAGCGAAAGTAGATTTTAGGGTCCCATAAAACTTTTATAGTAGAAAGGTACATTGGGCCCGGAAAATAGGCCCTCAGAGTTTCGTGGGCGCCTGGCGTTTGCCTATGGTGAAAAACGGCCCTGGATACAGGGGGCACCATTTCAAGACTAATTTCTTGGGAAAGGGGGGGGGGGAGGTCAAAGCTGATAAACTATTGCTCTAATGATGAAAATATGAATCAGCAGAAAAACATATTTTAGCCACATAATAATTTGGAAATCCTTTTGGAGCAGCCTCCCCCCCCCCCCCTCCCATTCTTAAATGGCACTCTTGTTCAGATGTGCAACCTTAACTATGTATATAGGGTATTCAAGAAAGATGGTACCTAAAAAAATCGGGACTTTTATTTATTTTTTAACGCCAACTAAACGTTTCAATTTTTTAATAGGTAGGTTGAGGGTTGAAAAAATGTAGTTATACATAGATAGGCAAATAAACATTTATATATTAATAGGTATAGAAATATAGGTATGTAAATAGGTATATATTATTAATAGGTATATAAACATTTGTTTATTCTGGTCAATATCAAAATCAACCAATTCAAACTAAAAAGAAAAAAAACTAATAATAATCATTTCCTAGTCTAAAACTAGACTGGTAGCGTGGTAACATACAATATGATTAGAAAAGTAATGAATATATATTTTTTTACTTTCCCTATATACATAGTACAATGTATAGGGGAAGTATTGTGACGTGGTCGTTGAATATTTGAATTACGAGTTTTCGACGGAAGAGCACGTTACGTGCATCCTTGAACTCAAATCGATCGTTTTTGAGGTAATATTTCTGTGTGTGTGCGTGTAAATGTGTGTGTGTGTGTAAATGTGTGTGTGTGTGTGTAAGTATGTGTGTGTCCGAGCTTGTGTGTATGAGTCTGTGGGGATACAAACGAATGGAGCGTTTCCAATGAAAGTTGGTACAAAAATTACAATCGGTGCATACTGAAAGTTTATTGATTTTAAACGTAATCGAATGTTTGGAAGATCCCCGAATTTTCGAAAGAAATTTCATAAAAATCATCAAAATATCAGAACTTTTAATGTTACGTAAATAATCATTTCTTGTGTAATTTTTTTATTAGACAACGATTGACACAAATTTTAGAAAGCTAACATGAACCGTTCTCGAGATATTGCACTTTTTAAATAAATTTATCAAAAAATCACATAAAATTAAAAACGTATTAACTACTGTGAAATATGTTCACTTTTCATATGTAATACCATGCGATAAATTTGTTAATATCATTCTCGTGAATCTAGTTCGTTCCATTCACGAGAGAAAATACTTTGCGTAATAGTTTTGTATTTTGACGTCTAACAATTTGCCAACGGTCATTTATATACTATATAAGAAATGCTCTTCGTTCTGTTTGTCTGTAACGCTTGGCGGTCAATTTGGCGAACATGGTGACTCATTTAGCGAAATATACCTAAAGTGGCGATATTTCACCTCAGATTGACGTAATTATCGAAAAAATTGCATAAATGACACAGGTTATCAAGAATGACGCCAAGTTGATGTAATTATTATTAAAATATTTTAATATATAAAATATACTGCTTATTACAGATGTTATAAAATATATTGCTTATTACATATGTTATCAATATTGATAATTGTCCATTTAGAGTTGTGTGAAATATAAGTTAATTGGGTACTACGAAACAGTTTTACATGTTGTGATCCGGAAAAGCGCCCAATTCAAGATAAAAATCATTGTGTCGTAAATCTTATACAGCATTTGTTCACTGTGAAAGAAGTCAATTCATTGTATTACATTGGAAAAATCACGTGCTTTTCCAGATTAGATTTTTATTAAATACTAACTATATAGAAATCATATTAATTAAGTAGTGGGGGCTTATTTAGGACCTGGGCAACACCGGGTACATTTTCCAGTTACTGAATTAAATATGAAAATGTAAACTGCAACAGTCTTCATTCTCTACAAAAAGTTGGACAATCCATAGAATTTTTTTAAGGGGATACAGTACTTTAATAATAATTTTTTTAAGGGGATACTGTTTTTAATGGTCAAAATACCGATTTTTTAAAAATTATTATTATTATTATTACAATTATTATTATTATTGGTTCAAATTATAACTTTAACATTTTTAAATATCTAGGTGAAATTCAAAACTGTATATTCACTATTTAAGAAGTTATATTTAAAAAAATTTCTGCACGATGACAGATATGAAACAACTCACAAAGAAAAATGTTAAATTGGTTTTTCTCCATGTTCATTTTTTTTATTGACTTTCACATTTTAAAAATGCTAAGGCATATTAATGCTTTTAAATTTTTTGCACATATTTTTATTGTGTATTTGATAATATTTTGCATGGAATTAACATTAAGATTTGTAGCTAATTAAAGAAAAGACCAACTGTATGACTTAGTGGAACATTGCAGTTTTTTCAATACCTCTGTAGTATCAAGTTAGGTTACATGATAATAAGAAATTTATATTAAATCTAATATTAATAGCTTCTTAAAAATACATGCACAACTTTATATAGTATATTCCAAGGAATGAAAACAAAAAAATCTGATGTGGGCAGTACATGATTTTCCTTATATAATGCAATGAATTTACTACTATTACAATAAAAAAATAGGTTATTCTTATAGTAGATTCCTTCTAAGATGTTGAATTTTCGTCAATTAGTTGTCATTTTCATTGATTTAGAGTCATTTTTATCCCTTTCGTGAGATTTATGTTAATTTGGCAACATTGAAAGAAGTCGCTAAGTTGGCGACATTCTACCAAATTCGTCGCCGAAATTTGGCCAAGCGTTATGGACGAAGAAATAAGTTATTCTTATAGCAGATAAATAGCTATTGGCGTTGTAATACAAAAGTATTACTCAAAGTATCTTTTTTCATGAATGGAACGATCTAGATCCACGAGAATGATGCCACCCAATTTATCGCATGATATTACATATGAAAAGTGAACATGTTTCTCAACAGTTAATATATATATTTTTTTAATTTATGGGATTTTGTGATATATTTATTTGAAAAATGTGCAATATCTCGAGAACGGTTCATGCTAGCGGTCTAAAGTTTACGTCACTCGTTTTCTAAAGAAAAATTACATAAGAAATGTCTATTTGAGTAACTTTATTAAAGGTTTTGATTTTTTGATAATTTTTTCAAAATTTCCCTCGAAAATATAGGGGAGCTCTGAACATTGAGAATGTGTTTCAAAACAATAAGCTTCCAGTATTCACGAATTGTAATTTTTGTACCAAATTTCATTCGAATCGCTCCATTTGTTCGTGAGATATCGTCTCTACAGACACACACACACATACATACTTTCACAGACGTCACATCAAAAATGTTCGATTCGTGATCAGAGATGCTTAAAACGTGCTCTCCCGTCGAAAATTCGAATTCGAATTTTCAACACCGTCACAATACTTTCCTTATACATTATACTATGTATATAAGGAAAGTAAAAATTGGAACAAAAATATTAACATTTAAGAAAGTTATAGGGATTTTAAAAATAGAATTTCTTTTTTTTTTTTAATAACTTGATCTAGTGTTTGTCAGTGTGATTCAAATTTTTGAGGTCCTAATTAATCAGGTTCCATTAATCACAGTAACATGAAATTCAGTATGCCGTTATCTTTTGTGATAGCTTTTGGATTTTGAATCTTATCGGGCTAGCTCGTCCTGGGCCCGCTGTAGAAATATACCCATTGCAAAGGAATAAGTCGAGACCCGGTGCAGCTAGAAAGTACAAATTTGGCATGTCGTTATCTTTAGTTGTATATTTATATTTTTGGGATTTTGCTAGTTCGGCCTCGGTCTGTTATAGAAATGTACTTGGGGTTTTTTAATAACTCGAAAACCGGACCCACTAGAAAGCTCAAATTTAGTATATCATTGTCTTTTGTTGTATATTTTATTTATTTGAATTTTGAGCCTTATCGGATTAGTCTGTCTCGGGATCGCTATAGTAATATACAGAGAGTGTTCACACACTTTTGTAATGATTTTGAAAATAAATATACCAAAGATAAGAATTTTATTTTCTAATATGTTCAATCTGATAGCTCTTTTGTTGAACTATCATATTACATCTTGATTTCCAAGATAAAAGAGCTTTTCTTAAAATATCAAGGTGGATTTTTTTCCACTCCTCCACCACAATCTTCCGTAGAGTCCATCCAATGTTTTGGGATGCCGTTTATAAAGAGGTTGTTTTAAAAGTCCAAATGCACAGTACTCCATAGGAGACAGGTCGGGGGACTTGGGTGGGATACATTTAAATGGAATAGCCTCAATTCCGATTTCATCTCTCATTTTTTCAAAAAATATAGCAGTAGATTTAGAGGTATGGCTGGTAGCCTTATCCTGATGGAACTTCAACACAGTGAAGATTGTTTAGGTAAAGTGATGGAATGTATCATTTGAAAACAGGTGTTAAAACATATTTCTGACAGTAATGCGAGTTAATTTTGACATTTTTTTCTACTTTTCTTATTTTAAGTTTTTTGTTATAAGAGATTCCAGCAATAACCATAAAACCTTTAGCAAAATTTTCCTTGTTTTCTCCGAACCAACCTTTGTTGGGTATGCGTTTTTTACTTTTTTTCCCAGTCAAATGTAAACTTTGACGTTTCTTTCCTTTTTATCAATTATGTCACTTAATTTACGTGTAGAAATATTCAAACCATGCTTTTCACATCTTTTTTTAATAATCGAATAAGAGTATTATAATTTAATATGAGTATTTCTCTTCGGAAAGCGCAAAAATATAGCCTTCGATCCATTGTTTATTTTCTAGCGACATTTTAAAGCAAAGAATATTTTTAATAATGCAGACGATAATTAAACCCTATTCCGACTTGATGCCAGTCAGGTTTTCTTTTTTTTTTTATTATTTAAATTTAATTCATGGAGAAAGTCAAAATCGTTACAAAAATGTGTGAACACATTCTGTACTTATTTTTCGAGAATAACCCAATAACTTCGAGAATAACTCGAGATAGCTTAAGAGCTCATATTTGGCATATCTGTCTTTCGTTGTATATTTTAATTTTCTAGATTTGGGACATTACCGGTCCAGCTCATCCTATCCTGAGTCCACTATAGGAATGTGCTAATTTTTGGGAGAATAACTCCAGAACCGGAGCAACTAGAAAGTTCAAATTTGGTATGTCGTTTTTATATACATTTAAGTTACATACATATGGATATATACATTTTCCTCCCATTTAAGTCACAAACAAATAATAAAAGGGGGTATTTTAAAAAAACTGCGTTTCTTGCTGCTACTTGTTTAATTTATTTTATTTAAGCATATACTTCAATGAGATTTTTTTTTTCAAATTTTGTTTATATAATACAACCACAGCTTCACCATATATATAATACTTCAAAAATAGAAATGTTGAAAGGATACCGTATCGCCAATATCCGAAGTCTATTCCAATATCCGAAAACCCCATGTTGTAACAACAGAACAGATGTTTTTAAAATGTTCTATCAGGTTATAAGCGTCTATCTAGAAGACGGGGACAGATGTCACTGACCACACACACACACACTTTGGGGAACAGGGAGATATGGATCTTCTGCTGCTCAGCTGCTGCAAAACCAGATTTCGAAATGTGCCCAACTATTTTGCGTGGAATGTTAACGGCATGATTAACATAGTAAATTCGCATTCTCGTGACTCCAACTACAGTAAATTGACTATTTCTACTATAGCAGCTGTTTCAACGACAATATTACAGATGTCTGCAAGATGCTTTTTTAAGTAAGTGTAATAAGTACGAGATCTGAATTTTTACACACTCACATTGTTTCGGCCGTCCAAATGGTTGCTCAAGTCCTTGGATGAGTCGGACGGTCTGAGTCTTCAACACTCACATTGTTTATTATAAAAATTCTCTAAATCAAAATTTTTGCAGAAAAAGAAGTTTTAAGACCTTTCTTTGAAGCACATTTGGAACACGCTTCCAAAGATCTTGTCTGTGTGTGTGTTTTATTTGGACAGGATAACTCAAGAACGAGTGCACATATATCTATGATATTCTATGATGTGCGGTTTCATTAAGTTAAAAACTCAAAAAAGATCGGCCGTGGCTGTAGTCCGATGGAACCGAAATGATTTTGAGTAAATAACATTTTGAAAAATAATAATCTTTTGTATTATCGAAAAGAAAAAAAGAAGAAAAAGAACTCGATCCAAAATCTGATTATACACTTATAGGGCTTTCAAAGAGGTACAAATTCTTGCTTATTGTTTATAGCTATCACTTTTAGTTTTTAAGATATAAGCGTTACAAACTTCAGAAAAGTAAAATTTCAAACTTCTTCAACTTGACAAGATGACTTAAAACCTATAAAACTTTTTTTATAAATAAATATAGATTTAGAAATTTCCTTATATATATTTTTGTCGTTTAATATTTATATCTATCTTCAATAGTTTCGAAGATGTTTGGTGTGAAAGTATGAAAAAAGAAAAAAAATCTCGATAGGACAGATACTCCCCCCCCCCCCCCCGCCCGAAAAAAAAAATTGAGCTCAATCCAAAATCCAATTACATACACTGGTAGGGCTTTTAAAGAGCTACAAATTCTTGCGAATTGCTCAAACAATTAGCTTTTTTTTAGTTTTTGAGATAACATTGCAAACCGATCACTCGAACACTATAAGAGCATTTTTTTAATAATAAATATAGATTTTAATACTAAATTTTCTAGTACACATTTCTGTTGTTTACTATTTATATCTATCTTTTATAGTTTATATATTTCGGGTGTAAGTTATAAAAATGAAAAAGACACTCGCCGACTTCAAATCGTGAGGATAACGACCACGCAGAAAGTTAACCTGGAGGATAAAAATAGCACCAGGGGGCTAATCTGAGGAAAAAATAGCAGGAGGTGGTCAGTTATTGTTAGTTGCACGCCAATATGACATTAAAGAGTGGAGAATGCAGAGTCTATTTCGACGATAAGAGCTTGCAATTCTCAACGGTAGAGCGTCGGCTGACCAGTTCGAAGATCCAGGGTGCGATTCCCGGTTGGGGCAGCAACGTTCTTTATAAATACTAAAGAAAATTTTAATAAAAAGTAGTTCTTTTCCGCACTGCACAAATTCCAGTTTCGTACTACTCGAATTCTTTTCGCACTGCACAAATTGCACACCATTGCACGTTAAAAAAACTTGTTCATTGCGTATGGGTAAGCTTTTAGTTGGAAATAATAAGAAATATCATAATGCAGCAACAACATAATACAGCGTAATGTAATACAGCATAAAAGCAGGTAACATGTAATAAATGAATACATCATCTCGACTTCAACTTAAAAGAATTAATTTACGATCGCGAATGCTAGACACGGTCCAACATATAATAAACGTCCTTTTAACCTCCACATGACTTCATCTTGGAGGTATAATGCGGAGTGCCAACAATGGTAAGGTTATATTATGTTACTGATCGTAAGTGTGATAGATACACATGGGTCACACAGAGTTGCAGACGATTCACGATGGTAGAGGAGATTGGCAAATCCTTACACATGGCGTATGAGTCTGATATAAAAGATTTATCCGGAGAGGATATACGACTAATGATGCCTCTATTAAGGTGTGTCTTTTATGAAAAGCAATATTTCCAAATAAATTATTAAGATAAATTTAAATCATGGTGTATTAGCATACGAGGGAAAGTCAAAAATTATCCGCACTTTATTTATTTATTTATTTCAATTTATTTATACAAATGCATGAGTTGAACAAGTACGTCATTTTTCTACATAGTCTCCTTCCTTTTCGATAGGCTTGGTCCAGCGGTCCAACTTGCTTGTGAACCGCTAGACCAAGCGTTTAAATTTATCTATGCTTGGGGTTTCTGTGCCGGAAATAGGAACGTTACGAAAAATGTAAACACTTTGGACGCTCATACCTCCATACCTAATAGATAAAAATGTAAATTTTTTTTTTTGTTTTGTCGGATATAGGGTCCAGTATATCAATATACAAAAATGATTTCAACATTTTAATATTTTGAACTTTTTTATCCGATAAAACTAAAAAGTATCTATCCGAGCAAGTGTATCTTTTATTTTTCTTACTCAAAATATCTTCGAAACTATGATAGATATAAATAGTAAACGACAAAAATATGGATCAGAAAATTTAGTTTCTACATCTATATTTATATTTAAAAAAAGTTCTTATAGTTTTCGAGTAATCGTCTTGTCAGGTTGAAGATTTCAAATTTATCTTTCTCAAGTTTGTTATGCTTATACCTCAAAAACTAAAAGCACCAGCATTGAATAATAAGCAAGAATTTTTAGCTCTTTGAAAGCCCTACAAGTGTATATAATTGGAATTTGGATCAAGCTTTTAGCTTTCACGAGCTTTTGTATATTGCCCTTATAATTAAATTCCTTCACTCCCCCCCCCTCCTCTAGCCAACGGCTCTACCGTGCTGAAAACACCGGTTCTCGTTAGACCACTGAAGTCAAGCAGCATCGGGCGCGGTTAGTACTTGAGTGGGTGACCACCTAGGAACATTGCGTGCTGTTGGCACATTTCGGGTGCGGTAGCCCGGTGGTTTGCGCGCTGGATTTGCACGCTGCCACAACTGCCGCCGTGTCCGTGCGGAGTACGATCACGTTAAACATGTGGATCCGTAAGTCCTTCCGAGAGGTTGGTGGTAAGGGAAGGAGGGTACGGTCCCTGTAGATGCATCCCCCACTGGGTTCCGGTCTAAATTGGGTGGCACTTCCCGGCTGTCCAAACGGTTACCTTACACCTTTTTGGTAGGTCGGACGGTCTGGGTCTCAACAACAACAACCTCCCCCCCCCCCTCTATAGTTAAGGTCTGTAGCTCACAAGTTGCTATTTTGTCCACAGCCTTTCCTGTATTTTAACACAAAAGCTGTGTATATTTAATTGACATTCAAAAGCGAACGTGTTAGTATGGCAACCATCGATAGTACGAAAAATATATCTAAAACGATTATATTGAATATAATATATCTCTAAATATAACATTTCTATATATAACATAAAATATATCTTTAAGTAACAATATTTAAAACAACTCTCTGCCGATCCGGTGGTCGAGCGGTCAGGGGCATGCGTTTTCGTCTGATCGCTGGATTGCCGGCTTGCAGGTTCGAATCCCGCCAGTGGGCATGGATGTTATCATGTCGAAGCCACGTCAGACTTCCGCCCATCGGGGTGCTTCTATAAAAGTGAAGCTGCAATTCTTCTCCCCTTCGCCATGGGATACCCTAGGGGGTCTTGTGAACGTGGTGCGTAGGTGCCCCTTCACCACGGGGGGAATTAGTATATATATATATATATATATATATATATATATATATATATATTAAAATAACTAATACTAAAGTGCAGGAGTGTGAATCAGTAACCACAGTATCAAACCGCGAGCAATATAAAAGCGTGTAGTGAATAGCAAAAAGCAACGAGGAAGGGCCGGAAAAGTAGAGCACGGAGAGGCCAGGACAAGGAAAATATATTAAAGAATAGTATATCTGCCAGTAACGTCTTCAGGGGCACATTCTAGACAGACATACTAAAATCCGTTGTTTCTATGATTGCATAAAAACACGTGGTTAAAATATTATGCAATCTGTGCCCAACAACGGAATAACAAGAATAAGTTGTGTATTTTTATGCACGTCTAGTTAACTACGTATATATATATATATATATATATATATATAAAACTCTCTAAATAACGATTTTAAAAGAGACAATTTTATTAATCTGCATATAACAAAATAAGATATTGGAAAGATATTGGAAAATGCATGGATGTGTGTTCAAGCAAGCAACGTTGTTGAGGGTGAACATTTTTATTTACAGTAAATTTTATTCTGTGGGATTGTCTAAATGTTGGATTTTATATATATATATATATATATATATATATATATATATATATTGTGGTGGTGGTGGGGGGGGATTAGATCATTATACATTGGTTTTCAGGGTTCTCTTCCCTTTTTAAGGCAAAATTGCTTTGTACTAATTTTGCAACGATTTACAACTTTGTAATTGACTTTTCCGAGAGCGAGATAGTCCACATTAGAAGAGGGGGTCGGGCTCCCGAAGCTGGCTCTTATCGTGCAGGGCCATTGGGTTTCCCACACACCTGCGTAAAAACATACGATAACCCCAATACTTCTCTAGTTATTGGCATAGGCCATGACTTTTCTTGACATCCTGAATATGAAGAGAAGACTACAATAAATAAGAAGGGAAAATAAATTTGAGTATGTAGAAATATTCTTTATTGTTTGAACTATAATTTACATTGCAACGATAATTTATTTCTGCAAAATTGACAGTTTAAATAAATATTATTCTACCAGCCGTTCACCATAGAAATAAATGCAATGCGGTGGGACTTATCTTACCCCAGCGTCATACCTGGATTATTGTCTGAAACGATTTTGGCATTTTCCCAGTTTTGACTCCTTACCTATACCCAGTGTTTCTTTCGCGACTTTTTGGGCGGGGAGGGGGGGGGGCGAATGAAATTTTAGGGGGTGGGGGAGTTTTCTATTTGCCCTATATAAATATATCTAAATACTGTCACATAAATGGAAACTAGATTAACATAAAATATCTCCGCTGTGGCGAATACTCGTCGGAGGTATGTCTGAAAGAAACACAGCCTTTACCGTGATAATTACTATATAGACTTTCATCTTTTATGAGATCGAGTCCAGCGAAACCGTTCGTGATTTAAAGATGGTCCGCTACCCGATAATAAGTGTTTCACTGTATACAGTGGAATTCTGATAATAAACTCCTCCGAATATACCCCTTTCTGAAAAATTTACGACTTTTCGTCGTATTTTACACACCCCGCCATCCCACTTCCCGGCCGTCCAAACAGTTACCTCACACCTTTCTGGTAGGTCGGACGGTCTGGGTCTCAACAACAACACCCCGCCATCCCCACTTTCCGGCCGTCTAAACAGTTACCTTACACCTTTCTGGTAGGTCGGACGGTCTGGGTCTCAACAACAACACCCCGCCATCCCCACTTTCCGGCCGTCCAAACAGTTACCTTACACCTTTCTGGTAGGTCGGACGGTCTGGGTCTAAACAACAACAACAACACTCCGCCATCCCCGGCCGCCATCAAGCTATTCTCTGTCTTAGGATGAGTCGGTCGGCCTGGGCTTTCGACCCCCCGCCATCCCCAATCCACATGTCTTAATTTCCAAATTATAGCTGCATTTCTCTGTCCTCGTTTTTCTATCATAGGACTTCTGTCCTATGACAGAAGCATAGAAGACAACTAAAGCGTGAGAGAGTTCGTGGATACCACTAAAGCGTGAAAGAATGCATCTTATTTTTAACACTTTCTAACATAGTTGAAAAGCGTTTATGACTTTAGTTATTCGGTCTGTCCGTTCGCCCGATAATTTCCCGTAAGAATGACTTTATCGAAATGGCATTTTAGTATGTTGTTGAGACGGTCTGCGGGATGTTTGGGAATGAAAATGAATGATATCATGCAATTAGTTTCGTATTTAACTTGGGTTTGAAGAAATGAAATACATTGAACCCCGTGGGACTTTATTTTTCAAACATTTTTTAAGTTAAAATTCACAAATTGCTTCGGGAAGCTTAGGAAATATTCAAATTATCACGTAAAAAGTGCAGAAAAGAAATAATAATCAAATATGTTAGGTAGTGTTTAAAATAAAAATTAAAATAATAATTACACCCATGATAGATGAAGAGATCACGTGACTCATTGCAAAATAAAATATAGTTTCTATTTTTCGCTGTTACCGTAGATTATTAAAGATCATTTAACTTTATATTTAGTTGTTATTGTTGAAACCCAGACCGTCCGACCTACCAGAAAGGTGTAAGGTAACTGTTTGGACGGTCGGGAAGTGCCACCCAATTTAGACCGGAACCCAGTGGGGGGGGCATCCACAGGGACCATACCCTCCTTCCCCTACCACCAATCTCTCGGATACATCCGCCCTTAAACGGCTTTATTTTTGCGTATTATCTGTGCATCTAAATTCTGTTTCAACGCAACAATATTTTTTATTGTAAATAATCACTAAACTTTGATTATTTCTACAACGAAGCCTAATTTTAACGCTATACTATAGCATGCAGAATGTAAACAAATCATACGATTTTAAGGTGAGTTGTATAAGAATTGATGAATTTTCTTCTCACGCAAAATCATTTAGTTCAGGAGTCTGAATGAAGGGAGTGATATGAATGAAATATACATTGATTTTACATAAAGAGGCAGACGATTTATATTTCGATGACGTCATTTGAATAAAGTTCATATTATTTAACTAGCATTGTCTTTTTCGATGAAGTGTTAATTTTTTAAGTATAATAAATTATTGTAGTACTGTGATAATTTAATAAATATCAGCGTCGAATTATCACATTTTAGAGATGTTTAAATAAAATTTCATTTCATTTGGAAAATGTTTCATAATCAATGCTTTATACATGATTGATCTTTCTTGTTCTATCATGTCAGGACTGTATTGGAAGTGAGCTTTTACTTCGATTTAATATTCATATAAAATATATAAAGTGAATTAATACTGAAAATCAGTTTTGTATCTAAAAATTCAAAACTATACGCATTACCAGAATTTTACGGCATACAAACATTTATCCGGCTAATACAACAAATCCGATCATACGTTTGTATATGAACTCGGAATAAATTATAGAAAAAAAAAATACAAGAAACGTTTTTAGTCTAAGGCATTAAAGCAGCATTAAGAAACGATAAAAATTTTCCTGAAACATGTAAGAAAAACAAAACACCTCATACATCATTAAACACAAAGTTTCAGAAACAACAAAAAGAAGGAATCCAGCAGAAAAATTCGAAAGCAATTTCAGTAGGAGCAGATTTTTTTTTCTAAGAAAAGAGGAATTTATATTTTAAACGATAAAACATATTTACACAATCTTATAAAAATGTTTTCTTGAAAGATTTAGGAAGTTTCATTTTTACATCGCTATACTGTAATTGGGAATAGGTTTTTTTTTGTAAATTTTCGATTTCGGGACTTTGATAAGAAAATACCGTTTTTTTTTTTTTTTTTTAAATATCCTGAATACGTTAAAACAACTTTTGGAACGATGCTTATACGTATGTACAATATAAATCAAGAACGAAAGTTAAAAACGGTTGCTAAATTTTATATTTAGATTTATTAGGTAAAACTACAACTACTTACTATTTACCTGCATTTTGCACGATTATAACGAAAATTACTTAATACATAACGCCTTTTATGTCTGATTGTGACAAATGCTGCCATATTAAGAAAATATAAAATTTGAAAAAATTTCAAAATTTCAACTTCAATTTCGAAAATTCTATCTAGTTGCAAATTTTTCGCTAACAAAGCCGAATACGAAAGTTTCGTAAAAGACAGACGGACACAAGTCTAAAAACAGTCAAAAATGTTCAGAAGGTCCTAAAACATATATTGGCGGAATCAAAATCTTGAAATCGAAAATTTTCGTGAAAAAATAATTTCTCTATACTTCATAGGAGAAAGTAAAAATTATTTGAAGGGCATCGACTCTCATGCAAATCAGGCAGATGCACTAATTCAACCACATAATACATCGGTTGCCAACTAAAAAAAATATTTTTTTAAGAATTTTTTAATGTTAAAAAAAAATTTTTTTTTGAATAGAAGCTAATGAAAAGACAAGGGTTTTTCCAATGGAAAGAACTTAACAATTAAATTTTACATGCTTCCTTTAATTGGTAAAATCAAATAGATAGCCTGTCGATATTGGGCGAGATTGATCTACAAGATGACTCTTAATTTTATTACTGTTTTACCACAAAATAGAAAGTTGTTAGTTTGTACTAAAACGCATATCTAGAGTACGTCAGATCCTTTTTTAACTTTAACGCAATAAATACTTCATTCTTATTATGACAGGAAACATTTCTAGAGAAATGCAAAGCATTCAGAATAGCACGATATAAAAACAGTTCCATTACCATATTAAAACTAATTCATGCACCATTTAACCAAAGTTGTTTCTTTTTCCGGTCTTAGAATAGTGAATAAAAAGGATAATCCCCAAATTCCTATAAATAGGAAAAAATGTCGATTCGCCAGTGGTGAAGCTGGACGATAAATCGACTTTTTAGGAATGTTAATTTCCATGTTCTTGAGAGGATTAAATACTAGCACCGTGGAGATAAAAGTAAGGAGCTTGTCTACATATAACTTCATATTAAGAAAACGCCAATAACACTTGAGACAATCATTCAGGTGGGGCGAGGATAAGATAAGTAGTCCTGCATTGTATGCATTTCTATGGCGAAAGGCCTAAAATATTTATTTAAATTGTCAATTTTTCAAAAATAAATTATTAGCGCAATACAAAGTAGAACTGAAACAATAAAGAATATTCCTATGTATTTAAAATTATTTTACCTTTTAATATATATTTATCTCCATATATTCTATACTCTATCCTACAACTATGAAAAAATACTGGTTAATTATACTCACAATTAGGGAACCCTTAATTTAAAAATAATTAAAAATACATATACTAAATATTACGCCTTTCTGTTGTGTTAACTAACAATAGCAGCTACTTTATACTAACACTAGCAACAGCTAGATATAATTCTCAAATTCTCTAATCTCACAATTAGGGAACCCTTAATTTAAAAATAATTAAAAATATATATACTAAATATTACGCCTTTCTGTTGTGTCAACTAACAATAGCAACTAATTTACTAACACTAGCAAAAGCTAGATATAATTCTCAAAGCATTATGGCTTTTTCAAGCGTTTCATCCATAGAAATTTTATCTCCTCCTTTCTAACTCCATGACTAGTACTATATATTCGCAATATATTAAACTGCTGTTTGGGAAATCACAATAAATTAAACTGCTGACATATGACTGCTTGAAAAAAGCAGACATATGTCAGTTAGATAACTACAATTGTTTCGAAGGCGATATAAGCCTTGCAACAGAAATTAGCTGCTTTTTACCCATATATTGCGCGTGGTCCATTTCTGCTCTGATTCAACATATCTATAATAACTACTACAATTAAATTCATGACATCTTTAGCTAAAAGCGGGGGTTTCAATCCTTCTATCATTGATAAAGCTTTGGTAGAATTTATCAGCAAGGGTCTACTCTCCATTTTTTCTCCTGATAAAGTTTTTGTTGATATAAAAGTTGGTAATTTTGTCTTTTCAGCTCCTTAAAATTTCTAGAGTTTTATCAAAATTCAATTTCAAAGTTGTTTTCAGACTAGTTAATAAATTCCAGTTTCCATCCGTTAAAACTGTTGTTCCGCACTTACGTAAAAGTTGCATTCATTCCGTTAGTTGTCAGTGCAACTTAGTCTACACAGACCAGACAAATAGGGCGCTCGATTAGCGCATCGAAGAACATTCCAGAATGGTCGTCAAGCAAGAAACAAGCGTATGTTCCCCATTTCCCAACATTGTTGGTTTGAAAATGATTCACTTCAATTTTCTAAGGCAAAAGTCATCGCTTATACCAGCACTACATCTGAACTAGATATTTTGGAAGGAGCTTTTATTTACTTGAACTCTACAGCGTTCACTTCGACAATAAGCGTTTGCAATTTCGTCCTGGTAGCTCACCGCAGAGTGTCGGCTGACCAGTTCGAAGATCCAGGGTTCGATTCCCGGTTGGGACAGCAAAGTTCTTTACAACTCTGATAATCTTGTTATTGATAAATCCGCAATTCCACGTCTCAGTAGCTTGGAAAAATATCCTATACACGTTCTTGACTTCAAGTATTAGCTTATTGTAGCTCCCGAAACAATTTTTTTTTTTCAATTATTTATTAGTTCCTTCTTAATTCTAATCTCATTCAATCGTTTGCTTAAAGTTGTTTGTTCGTTTGCTACTAGAATTCAGTTAATAATGTTAATTCATATACCTTCTCAAACCGGTTGCTTCCTAATTTTTTGTTCATATTCTTAATTTCAGTGTCCTGCGCTGGTAATTATAAAGTAATTTGTTCGTTGGTTATTTAAATATAGTTGATGAAGTCATTATTGCAGCTGCACTCCAAAACCGATTGTTTATCCACATTACCTTTGCTTGTTTTATAAGTAGGAGTTTTTATTTATTCGAACTCTGATTATCGTGTCATTGATAAATTTGCAGTTCCTTGCATTTTCGTAGACAAAGAAGCATTCTCTTTACACATCTTTGACTAAGTTATCTCATATAGCGTTCGAAACCGGTTGTTTTTCTTTCAATTTGGTTATATCTTTTTTAATTCCAGTCTTATTTACTGATATTTTTACTGAATAAACTAATCGATTGATACTTCTTTTAGCTGATGAAGTTAGCTCATGCAACTTTTTTCCCTTTTCTTCTGCATTATATTATTTTTTGACCCTCAACCACTGTTAATTTATAGTAGTTTGATTGATGAAATTAACTTTCGAAACCGGTTACTTCCTTTTGTTATTTTCTTCTTAATTACCGACTTATGCCCCTGTGATTTTATATCTTTCTTCCTTTACAAGGGTATGTCTATTTTCTCCTCTTACTAAATTCATTAATTTTTTTCCCTACCAATAATTCTACCGGTTCATATTTTTTCTCTCTGTTTATCTTAATTCTTCTCATATCAATGTTTAAGATTTCATTAAGATTTTAGAACCAGCTTACCTCGTTTTCGTATGCGAGTGCCAGGGGAGGGGTTTTTATCGGTCCGTATTAATATGTTTATGTTTTTTGTTTTTTTGAATGGCTGATACCACCCGCTAGCGCATTTTCGTTTTGGGTGTTCTAGCGCTGTTTGAATTTCTCTTTTGTGTGTTGGATTTCTCTTTGCCTGCCTTGTCGCAACTCGTTCTTTGCGGTTGTTACTGTTGCATCAGGGCTCTAACAGATTGCTGCAACGTTGCATCAGGGCTCTACTTCTACAGCCCTGTTGTTGCATAATACTGTTCTTTTGACCTAAAGTAGGGGGCTTATAACGCCCTCAAACCAACTGTCATCTCCTAACTGACCTATGTCGGCTTTCTCCAAGGAAGTTTTGTAAGTCGTTTTTTTAAGTACTAGATATTGCAAAGGAAGTATCAAGAAGAAGACTACTACATCCCATCACGCCTAATAAGGAAGTTATTCAATTTGTCTCCGAGCATAATTTCCCTTCTCTCATCTTATAAATCACTCGATTTTTATTAACACATCTACCCAGACGACTCGTTCGGACTCTTCCCATCGACGGCTTGTAGGAACTCTATTTACAGCTACAACGTTTACCAAGAGGGGCACAACTCCAATGAATACGACATATCTTCCCATCATTATTTTTTTTTATTTATTAATATTGCACTTTACCCCCACTGACATACTTACCACAGCCATAAACACTTCATCCATGCGGCAATGGGATCGCGTGGCCGTTCTTTTTTCACCCTGCATGTTCGGCAACGGGTCATTGAGCGGGCTATCCGTTTCGGCGAGGCTATAAGACGAGACCGCGCGGATTGAGAGTTGATAGCATGCTGAAAAAAGGATGACAGCGGAGGCGAAGAGAGGTGTATGGCTTATGGCTCATTCCAGCTCGAGGGACGAGGGAGTTCGGTGGCGAAATCCCCGATGAAAATATTTAACGTCTGTAGGGGATAAATGACATTTCGATATATAGCACCTAGGGGAAGACTGTTGCTGCTGAACTTCAGACTTCCTAAGTATGGGGGGTACAAATGTAAAGTTACATAATTCTCCAAACCAATAACAAAATGGATGGTTTGAAATGGAATTCAAAGCAGAATACTCATTTGGGAGAACTTGTATTTTAAATAGAAAAATTAATATATATATATATATATATATATATATATATATATATATATATATATATATATATATATATATATATATATATATATATATATATATATATATATATAATAAAAAAGATAAAATTAAAAATAATATAAAAATAATAAGACTAATTTAAAACATGATCAGTGTCATACCCTGGTTCAAAAACAATACGGAGGAAAATTAAGTAAAGAGGATATGAAAGGATATATCAGACTAAAGGAAAACAATGCTACCAAATAAGACAAAATGATCTTAATTTTAAATTTCAGTAATACACATGAATTTATCAATATTCAAGAGCGATGCATAAAAATCAAGTTCAAACATCAAAGAATTATCAAAATCTGGTGGCTCAATATATTAAAATGACAAAAAATAACAAAAAATAAGAGAAAAGATACAATCCGAAAATATGAAATTGGATAGACCCTCTGTAGATCCAGCTTTTCAAGGATCTTTGCATCCACAAAGGTTCCAAATGTGTTTCGCTCAACGATACAGCCACATGGCCGATATATATATATATATATATATATATATATATATATTTGAAATATTACGTTACATTCTTTTATTTGACATCTATATTCTATATAATAATTATCTAACGTGTTTTTGCTTTTCCAGACCCTTCCACGCCCCACCACCCGGTGACTTGCATACTTACACTATAGACCATGGGTCCGGCCGTCCAAAAAGTTGCTCAAGTCTTAGGACGAGTCAGACGGCCCGGGTCTTCAACTATAGACCATGGGAGATAACCTAACGAAGTTGGATTTTTGATCTCCCTGGCAGTGGAGTAAATGGAATTTTTTTTTTCATCCCGAAAAGTTTTTACAGCTCTCGGTAATCTAAAAAGCTGAATCTTTGGATTGTCCAAGGAAGCAGAGAAACTGGGTTTTTTTTTTTCAACTTCTTTTTATCCCTCTTCTAATGTGCTTCCATTTCCAACCCTCCAGAATGCGCTCCGGTAACCTAGAAGGCTGAATCTTTGAATACTTATAGTATCAAACACGGAACAGTAGCTAACGAATTTTCGATTTCTATCCCGGGGAAGGGGAACAAATTGGAAAAGGCAAAAGGTCTTTACAGACCCTTCCCTCGGTGACTTAGAAGACTACATCGTCGCTCATTTATAGTATAGACCCCGGAACAGTACCTAACAAAGCCATATTTTCGATTCTTCTTTCGAGGGTATGGCGGACAAAATGGGGGCAGAAAAATCTTTCCAGACTTTCTAAAAGTCCCCTCCCCATGACCAAGAACGCGGAAACTCTTCATACTTATAGTACCGATCATGGATGAAACAAACCCCAACTGAGGCCAGTTTTTGACTAAAACGACTATTTTCGACGCTAAAGCGCTACATATTGTTAAAACAAATAAAACGTATAAAAAATTGCCACTTAATATTTTAAGAGTGTTAATTTCTCTGTCATTGACAGGTTTAAATACTAGTACTGTGATAAATTTATATTTGTATCACATACAACTGTATATAGAGAATATTGCTTTTCGTAAAATATTCTAATTCTAGATTTTGACAAAAAGAAAATAAAAAAATCACATGTTAAAACCTCCTCATTCGAACATTTCGAACAATTTCGGAAATGTGCCCGTCCATGTGAGAAGTATCTATTTTAGGTGCACACGAAGCTTGTACAGGGTTGAAACTTATCTTAAAATAGCTGACTTTTTTTTTATCAATTTTATTTTCTTGGTTTTTCTGTCTTACTAACAATTTCTCTAGCAGTCCTTAAAAAAGCAAAACCGTTCTCTAAAAAACTCGTTGGGAGTTATTATGCACCTTATGCCACCGCTCCTTAGCCAAACATTTACAAAACATCTAAAAGATATTAGCAAGAAAATAAATCACTCCCAAAAAAGCCAAATCGTGTTATTCTTTGCTTAAATGATAAGACGACAATATTTTGCGGTACACAATGCCATAAGTTACAACCTAAACAGATGCTGCGTCTTCAAGAAAGAAAAAAAAATCTTTAAAACAACGGGGGGGAAAAAAATCCCTAAAACCAACGTTTTTACATTCACCTAAAATATTCGTCTCCTGTGAGGTCCTATAGATATCAATGAAATCCCACAAAAAGTCCTAAAGAAAATGTGGCTCAAATAAATTCCCTGTTACAGGCACTTACTGGGATTTCCTCCGGTGAAGTCGTTTCCAAAATGTCCCATTCCGGAAAAATACGGTCGCAGCAAAGATGCCGGTGATAAAGAGGTCAACCAGATGTCAACCAAAGACCCTGAGCTACGACCGTCGTAAAGTTGAGCTGTTGGTTTCTACCTCCAAAGAAAAACAAACGAAGAGTTGGGACTTGGAAGGCATATTTAGATGGTACCTGACGGTAAACAGTGGCGTTGAGAAAAAAAAAAAAATTCTGGCGACGCTACTGACTGTGAAACTGTATGTTCAGAAAGTAAATCTGTGTCGACAGAGATTATATCAGCGTTTATAAAAAGTAAAATCTTTCGAATCCGTTATTCGAAACTCAGGAAGCTTCAGTTTTCAGAAATCCACCCAGCTTTCCTCGTAGCTAGAATTTTTTCACGTATGTGATCGATAGCAGGGTCAGGAAAAGTTACTTTGAAATTGCAAAGAGTAAATTACCGTTTCTTTGCTAGTAGTAACAGAAGCATCGTTACAATTAATTGTGAAAAAAAATTAAGTACAGGCTACAAACAGGTCCGGATACTGCTGGCGAGGTTTTTGGAGATTTCTCGGTTTGCCTGGCTAGGGCCGGTCATGCTCCTTTTTCCTGGGCCGATATCGACCTCGTATCCGGGCCTGGTTACACATCACCGTTAAATTTACAATAAGTAACTTTATGCTACTTATAGGCGTAGCCAGGATCTCGGAAAGGGTATAGGAGGAAGCCGGGGATAGAATAGGGATATTCATAGAGCTGATTTGCGCTTTCAAATATGCATCCTATAGAGAACAATATGTATTTGTTCAACCAATGGGAGGATGACTGTGTTCTGCAATCTCCTGCCTATGCGAATGATAGTACTTAATGCTATTTTAATGCTAATTTAATATTTGTTTTCTATATTTTCAAATTCAATAAACAATATAGTTATGTTATAGGGCTTAAATTAAATTTCAAAACACCTGTATGCTCCAGGACTGTATATGTCAAATTTTAAATGACTGCTTCCAAAAATATTTGTATTATGAAATTTCGCTCAAACTGCTGTTTACATTATTCTGCAATAAAATTAGACTTTTGTTAATAAAAAGCTGATAAAAAATATCAAGCGGCGTCAAAAGTTCTGACACAGGTGCGTTCTGGTCTTTTGTTGCTGTTCTGTCACTCTATCCTAACGAAAATGGCTCACTTTTGTCTTTGAAATGAATTTATACTTCTGCGGTAATATATTTTTACGGTTTGAAAATGATAATCCAAAGACTCCCTGATTTTAAATCAAAAAGGTTTAAGTCAAATTTTAAGGATTTAATTTTCCATTTCTTGGTCCTTTGATCGTACTGCGTATCTTTATCTTAGTACAACGTATCTTATCTACGTATCTTAGTCTTCAAAAACAGTTTATTTTCAATGAGAAGAACACGAATAATCTGCAATAAAAGTACTCATATTATAACGGTACGTTATATATATATATATATATATATGTTATATGATAATCAGCAATAAAAGTTTTTCGTTATAACAAAAAACTTTTATTGCCGATTATTTATTACACATAGATGGATATATTTCCAAAAGTGTTTAAAATATGTGTCCAGGTCTTAAAATGTGTTTTTTCATCAAAATATTGAATTCGAAAATATTTTGGGAAAACATAACTTTCTCCTACATATAAAAATCTGACGTGTCCAGCATATGACTTTCTCTACATAATGCCGATTTTATTATTAAAAATAAATATTGACGAATTCTTTAGCGTCAAAACAGAGAATTATCCCAAAAAGTAACTTCTATCTCGAATAGAACGAATTATATTTCCGAGAATAGCGTTAACAGATTTAATACCTATGGAAAGTGAAAATTTTTGATGGTACTTACTACTTTTTTTTTTTCATTTTATGTAATTTTTGTGAAAAAATTATTTGAAAAATGCGCAATAGCTAGAGAGCGGTTCCAGCTAGCGTTATAAAATTTATGTCATTCGTTTTATAATGATGGGGGGGGGGGGGAGTTTGAAATGGTTATAGTATATTGATTATTATGAAAAGTATTGATATTTTAAAATTTTTTTTTAAAAATAATTCATTCAAACATTGAGGGGATCTTCCGAACATTCCATTTCGTTTAAAACCAATAGGGTTCCAGTATTCACTGTCTGTAACAATTGGACTAAATTAAGTTTAAAACGCTCCATTTATTCGTAAAATATCTTGTCGAAAGATTCACACACTAGCACAAACTAATACATACACACATAATACAGTTCGAATAGTGTTCAGAAAAGATCAAAACGTGTTTTTACGTCGAAAATTCAAATTCGAATTTCTAACCCACGTCATAATGCTTTCCTATTATACAGTGTATATAAGGAAAGTAAAAGTATAAGAAAGTAAAAAATTTGCAATATTATCTTAACTTCCAGCCTTATTTAAAGCCCTGATAAATGCAGTAGAGAAATAAAAGTTAGCAAAATATATTGCTTGTGAGCTTCGAGTGGAGACTTGAATTTAATTTACTTACGAACAATTTTATAAATTACGAGTATAATGAAGTTTGAGCACACACACACAAAAAAAAAGTATAAAAAACGGGAAATCTGCTTAATTTTTTCTCGGCCTCCCTCTCTGTTACTTTTTATAATCGAATAATAAAATTTGGGGTGAAATTTTCCAGATATTTAGAAATTACCCGATGTTCAAGAACCAGTTAAATCCTAATAAATCATCCTTTATTAGAACTTGACACAAAATCTATAAGGTTCCCTTCTTAAAATCAATCGGTTTTCGGAATTCACCGCTGGGCAATAGTCGTACTAAATTTCGTTCGAATCACTGAAATTTAATCTTGAGATGTTCACAGAATTAGAAATATTTATTTCATTTACGAGGCAATTACAGATAATACCTAATTACAGTAACCACAAAATATAAGAAGTACAGAACATAAAATACAAGAATACCAAACAGTAAACATGTCAAGTACATTAAAATAGTCAAAACAAAAATATTAATATCAGCTTAATATGTTTTAAGGAGATCAACAAATTTATAAACAGAAAAACTCTTAATGTAACTGTGTTTAGGGTAGTAGCATTACGTTTTTTTTTTTCGGGGGGGGGGGGGGGGGGGAGGTGCTAGTATTGGAAACAGGTATATAGAACTCCAAGCAAGAAAGTAAAATAGGATAATCAATATCATATTATTTAAAACCTTGTAGTAAAACAAGAAGCAGGACATATTTCTACTTTTTTTATTAATTTTTTTTTATAAGTTCACTGGTATGCATATTATATGGATAATAACCAGAAATTTTGTAATTAATAGTACGAAAAATTTATTTTAGACTACTTCGATTTGTTGAGAATTCAGATGATAAATATCATAGATCATATAGAACAATATTCTAAAATAGGTTTAACAAAAGTATTATACAGAAAAATAATAGTATCATTCCTGACAAAAACATGGAAACTACGATATACATATATCAAAAATATGTAATAATAAAAAAATTATGCAATAATAATAAATATATATATATATATATATATATATATATATATATACATCCTCACGAAAATGTCGGAGTTCAGGAATGTTATAAATGTGTAAATTCATCGAAAACTCGAATACAAATTTTCGAGCCCGTCACAATAATTTCCCTACATATTACAGAATACAGATTATGCCATGTTATGCCATAAGCATTATACTACGTATGTTGCGAAATTGACAATTATGGGAAAGGATATGCTTTGGTTATAATTTTTTATAGACTTTAAAACTGACAGTTTAACTAATTTTTTTTAACAAATTTAATATAAAAAATTCCGATATCATTTTTTTTCTTAAAAATTAGATATATTTTTTACAAAACTAAGAACTTTTCACGTTTTATACTATGAAGTATATTGTTTTCCCAAAAATTTCTGAACTCGAGATTTTGACGGATAAGCATGTTTCATAACCTCTCTCCTGAAAATATTTCGAACACTTTTGCAAAATTGTACGGCTGCGTGTGTGTCAAAAAGAGATATGGACACGATAACTCAATGGATGCCCCCACGGATATAAAATTTGATGTATAGATATATTATATGAAAAACCAGAACTACATAGAATTTTCAATTATTCTCTTGATTAAAACCCGAATGATTCGAATTTTATGCTTTTCATAGCATTATTCCTCATAGAAAACAATGATCATTAGCGGTACAACGATGGTAGTAAAAAGTAATTGGGCGGGAAGGGGGGGGGAATAATGTGAATTACGCTATGGAAGATAATAATTTTTATTAGCACAGATAAACCAAATACACATAAAAGAAGCTTCTAAATAATTTGCACGAAATATTCTAAAACAATAACTTGGATACTAATTCCGAAAGAAATACATAATTTTTTCCCCTATTTTTTTACACTGTTTTATTTAGGTTGGTTTCTCTGTTTGGACTAAATCTTAAAATCAATTTTTGAACCACATCTACCGAGCCCATTTTCTTGAAATTTTACACATATACGTATTTGCGATGGCAATTCAATATTTCATTCAAGTTTGAGTTAATATCCCCTCCCCCACGGATTAATGCCCAGTAAAAACCCCATTGTTGTAAGATAGTTAAAAACGAGTCCAATACACCAGGCTTCGCTTCTAAATATAGTATATAATCCTATTGTTGAAAGATAGTTAAAAATGAGATCAATATGTAGCATCGCTTCTGTATCAATATATAAAAGAGAAAAATTTTAACATGTAATAATGCTCAGGGCGAGTTATGATTTGATGTTTTTATATATAAAGAACTTCTATAAATTTATCATAAAAAAATCTGATGTGGGCAGCACATGACTTTCCTTATATAATGCAATGAATTTACTACTTTTACAGTAAAACAAAAATATGTTATTCTTATAGTAGATACATATATGCTTTCCAAGATATTGAATTTTCGTCAATTAGTCGTCATTTTCATTGATGAAGCATCATTTTTATCCATTTGGTGAGATTTTCATTAATTTGGCAACATTTACAAAACTCGCCAAGTTGGCGACATTCCGCTAAATTCGTCGCTAAAATCTCTCCAAGCTTTATGGACTGAGAAATAAGTTATTCTTATAGCAGAAAAATGACTATTGGCGTTCAAATACAAAAGTATTACTCAAAGTATCTTTTCTCATGAATGGAACGAGCTAGATCCACGAGAATGATGTCACCAAATTGATCGCATGATATTACATATGAAAAGTGAACATGTTTCTCAATAGTTAATATATTTCTTTTAATTCATGGAATTTTTTGATAAATTTATTTGAAAAATGTGCAATATCTCGAGAACGGTTCATGCTAGCGGTCTAAAGTTTGCGTCACTCGTTTTCTAAAGAAAAATTACATAAGAAATGTCTATTTGTGTAACTTTATTAAAGGTTTTGATTTCCAGATAATTTTTTCAAAATTTCACACGAAAATTTAGGGGGGGGGGGGGGCTCTGAGCATTGGATTGCGTTTAAAAACAATAGGCTTCCAGTAGACACGGATTGTGATTTTTGTACCAAAGTTCATTCGAATCGCTCCATTCGTTCCTGAGATATCGTCTCCACAGACTCACTAACACACACACATACTTTCACATACACACATACTTTCACACACACACACACACACACATACTTTCACGCACACACACACACAGACATCACCTTAAAAGCGTTTGATTCGTGATCAGGGATGCTTGAAACATGCTCTCCCGTCGAAAACTCGAATTCGAATTTTCGACCCCGTCAAAATGCTTTCCTTACACATTATGTATGTAAGGAAAGTGAAAAGGTTTAATTGGATAACAAAATCGCAAAAGGTTAAACAGTATAAAATAAAATATTATAAAAAAACTTATAAAGTTACACGATTTTAGTAAAATGCACTAAAAAGTAAAAATATAATTTTTAGCTATCACAATATTCTTGGTCATATGCGACTACAAATAAAATCGTGGGGCGCCCATAAAACAATTATATTTGGACATGAACAGAATTTTAAGGAACGACGGAACAATAGAAGATATAACATAGAAATCACATATTTATGACTGACAGATTGTTAAATCAAAATTTTCATTCTGTTCATGTACAAATACAATTTCTTTATGGGCATTTATTTTTAGTCTCGTATAACCAAGAATATTGTGATAGCTAAAAAAAAAATTTTTTTTTTGCTTTTCTTATATACAATAATGTATAAGGAAAGTATTGTGACGGGGTCGAAAATTCGAATTCGAAATTTCGACGGGAGAGCACGTTTTAAGCATCACTGATCACGAATCGAACATTTTTGAATTGATGTGTGTGTGTGTGTGTCAGTGAGTCTGTAGAGACGATAACTGACGAACGAATGGACCGATTCGAATGAAATTTGGTACAAAAATTACAACCCGTAAACATTGGAAGCCTATTGTTTTTATACATAATCGAATGTTCAGAACCCCCCTAAATTTTCGAGTGAAATTTTGAAAAAATCGTCAAAAAATCAAAACATCTAATAAAGTTACGCAAAGAGACATTTCTTATCTAATTTTTCATTAGAAAACGATTGACATAAATTTTAGAACGCTAACATGAACCATTCTCGAGATATTGCACATTTTTCAAAAAAATTATCAAAAAATCATATAAAATAAAAAATATGTATTTCCTATTGAGAAACATGTTCACTTTTCATATGTAATACCATGCGATAAATTTGTGACATCATTCTCGTCTATCTAGCTCGCTCCATTCATGAAAAAATATACTTTGAGTAATACTTTTGTATTAGATCGCCAATAGTCATTTATCTTCAGTAAGAATAACGTATTTCTCCGTCCTTAACGCTTGGCGAGATTGTGGCGACGAATTTGGTGGGATGTCGCCAACTTGGCGACTTTCTTCAATCTTGTTAAATTAACGAAAAACTCGTCAAATGGATAAAAATGACGCTAAATCAATGAAAATGACGACTCATTGACGAAAATTCAAAATCTTGGAAAGAATATAAATATCTACTATAATAATAATTTATTTTTTTTTTACTAAAAAGTAGTAAATTCATTGCATTATATAAGGAAAGTCATGTGCTGCCCACATCAGATTTTTTACCTTTTAGGGCATTTTCTTAAAACAGTGTAACTTAGAAAAAGTTTTTTTATAATATGTTATATTTTTCATTCTGATAGTGACTGCAATGCAATTAGAAAGGACTAAACATTACGCAAATCGAGTAAACACTAATATATAACCACGATAACTAAGATGGAAAAGAGAAGACAATAATGAATTTCACGAAGAAGTATAACGCTCAATTTATTGCCACGAAATTTCTTTAACGTTGGAAATGAGAGAACAGTGGGAGGTAAATCCAAATGGATAGAAAGATCACCCATGCCAGCGAGGGGTGTGAGCTATGGCAGTCGTAAAGTTAGCTTCAGAAGATGGTTTGTAACTAAATTGAAGACGATATTTTTAGGAGTTTCCGAAAGCATACGTTACTTCGGTGGAAGATACTTTGAAGGATAAACTGTAAAGCTGGGTAAATATGAGAATTCTGTTTAGTCTAGGGGACCGCTGAGTTCAGGAAGAAATTTCGTAACATTCTTTTCCGTTACTGCGAATGCCAAGTTTCACTTACTAGATTTAGACCATCTTGGTGTCTTGCAGTATTATTATTCCTACACAATGTTTTAAAGAATTGTAAAGAACGCTTGTGTGCAGGAAATTGGACGACCGACATTCTATTGTTGTACTACCGAGATCATTATATTACTTTCCTTATATACATAATGTATAAGGAAAGTATTATGACGGGGTCGAAAATTCGAATTCGAGTTTTCGACGGGAGAGCATGTTTCAAGCATCCCTGATCACGAATCAAACACTTTTGAGGTGATGTCTGTGTGTGTGTGTGAAAGTATGTGTGTGTGTGTGTGTGTGTGTGTGTGTGTGTGTGTGTTTGTGAAAGTGTGTGTGTGTGTGTGAAAGTGTGCGTGTGTGTGAAAGTGTGTGTGTGTGTGTGTGTGTGTGTGTGTGTGTGTGTCAGTGAGTCTGTGGAGACAGTATCTCACGAACGAACGGAGCGATTTGAATGAAATTTGGTACAAAAATCACAATCCGTGAATACTGGAAGCATATTGTTTTTAAACGCAATCGAATGTTCAGAACTCCCCTAAATTTTCGAGTGAAATTTTGAAAAAATCATCAAAAAAATCAAAACCTTTAATAAAGTTGCGCAAATAGACATTTCTTATGTAATTCCTCCTTAGAAAACGATTGATACAAACTTTAGAACGCTAGCATGAACAGTTCTCGAGATATTGCACATTTTTCAAATAAATTTATAGAGAAATCCCATAAATTAAAAAAAAATATATTAACTGTTAAGAAACATGTTCACTTTTCATATGTAATATCATGCGATAAATTAGGTGACATAACTCTCGTGGATCTAGCTCGTTCCATTCATAAAATATACTTTGAGTAATACATTTGTATTTGAACGCCAATAGTCATTTATCTGCTGTAAGAATAACTTATTTCTCCATCCATAACGCTTAGCGAGATTTTGGCGACGAATTTGGCATAAAGTCGCCAACTTGGCGACTTTTTTAAATGTTGCCAAATTAAAGAAAATCTCGCCAAATGGATAAAAATGACACTAAATCGATGAAAAGGATGACTAATTAACGAAAATTCAATATCTTAGACAGAATATAAGTATCTACTATAAGAATAACCTATTTTTTTTGCTGTAAAAGTAATAAATTCATTGCATTATATAAGGAAAGTCATGTGCTGCCCACATTAGATTTTTTTTTTATATTTGGAAACTACAACTATCATTTTCCAGTTACTGTTTTCTTCAGAGAGAATGTTGTTAAAATTTTAAATTTCGAAATGCGTCTGTTTCAATCAAGCAAGTTAAAAATAATTTATCTAGTTTTATTTCTTATTTTATTTTTTGGACATAATCTGTCTGAAAAGAAAATTTCAGAGCGATTCGTTCATTCACATGCAGACACATGCACGCATACATACATACAAGCGATGGATAGATAGATAAGAGTGTCAGAAATACATTCAGAATGTCTTAAATGTATAATTCCTAACTGTCTTAAAAGTACAATTATTTGAGTTCAAAGTAAAAAGGTTATTTAATGAGAAAACTATTCCTTGAAGGCGATTGATTTGTATACACCTTTTGATGATTTTACCATTTTATTGCCTTATATCCATTGTCATTCATTCTATTTTGTTAAATTAGTTTTATTTCCTTTGTATTCCTGTTCTGTTTACCCCACCTAATTTATATTTTATTGCCTTAAATTCTTAATCTAGTATTAAGAGTCTTTTAATTAGTTTTAGGTGATATACAATGTCTCTTCAAGTTCAATCTGAACTCTTAATTTAAATTATTAATTTAATATTATTTATATGCTACAATTAGCGCAATAAATACATGTAATTTTAATGTACAGATATATTACTGAAGGTAATGTATTGTTAATCTAACACGTAATATATGCTTAGTATTTAATATTTAAATTGTTTCCACTATTTCAATATTTTTAAATTTGATATATATATACATACAGTAGAACCTCGATTATTCGACCCTCGTTTAACCGGAACGCTCCGTTAACTGACGTCGGTTTTCTGACTTTTTTCCCCCTGTCCTTCCGTTCCTTAAAACGGCGTCTTTAAAACGGCGTTTCCGAAAGAAATTAATAAGAAAATTACTTTTTGAAGGAGAATCTGCATTTACAGTTTCAATACTAGAGTTTTGGAAATCTGTCAACATTAAACACTGCATTTATATGATCAGTGAAGCATGGGAATGTATGCCGCAATTGACACTAAGACGAAGTTGGAGAAAACTTTTGCCGAATTTTTCAACTGGGGCAGATGAAAATGTTACAGACATTGCGAAAGATGGTGTTACTGAAGTTTCAAACATTTTTAGCACGATGACATGTTTTGAAAACTGTGGAATCAAAGAAATCACAGATTGGTTGATTTGTGACATGGAAGATGCAGGCTTCCAGTTGCTTAATGATGAGAAAATTATCGCAGAAGTCCGAAATTCTCCAAAAGAAGACGAAGAAGAAGATAATGATGAAGGCGAGAATGATTCCCAAGTAAAGATTAGTAACAGTGATGCTTTTGAGTGTTTTTCAAAAGGCCTTGCTTGGTTGGAACAACAAGAACAGTGTGATTCCTCTGAACTAATGCTTTAAAAAAAAAACTTCGTGACAGAGCTGCACGACAAAGGATGACCAATTTACGCCAGATGAAGTTTCCATTTAAATCATTGTAAGTTTTTTGTTTCAAAATAAATTTTCATGTACTACTATACTGTACTGTAATTTGAATTTAGATATTTATTTAGCAGTTTAAATAGTCATAATAGCAGTTCGATGACGCTGTTACAAAAAACTAGAAGATTATTGAAAAATTCTCTATTATCCGGAAATTTCGATTATCCGATGTAGGTTCGGCCCCAATTACGTCGGATAATCGAGGTTCTACTGTTTATATATATAATTGAAGAATTTTTATTTTACTTGCATTATAAAAAAGTTCGAAGACTGTGCTGATATTTCCAACCCTGATTGGAGCAGAGGGAAACTATTTTACCGTGGCGTAGAGGTACATGTGACGCGAGATGTGAAAAGGAAGAAGCGGGTTTTTTCAGACAATGTGTGTCATTGAATTATAGTCGTTCGCGTTCGTTCCCTGCTGCAGCAGGTGCAATGTTTCTGTCAGCGATTTCCCCAAACGCTGGCAGAATTTGATATTCGCACGTTGTTTTTCGAACGCCATTTCCGTTTTCGACGAACGCCTACAGTCCACTTGCATGCATTGTCTGGAAAAACTCTGCACTGCGGACTTGCTTCTTCCTTTTCACATCTCGCGTCAAATGTGCCTCTACGTCACGGTAAAATAGTTCCCCTCTCCTCCAATCAGGGTTGGCGATATCAGCATAGTCTCTAAACTGTTTGATCCTACCTTGTATATATATATATATATATATATAAATAAATATATATATATATATATATATATATATATATATATATATATATATATAGGCGGGTACCATGTCGATCGCGGTCATGTAGTCTGCTATCCTTGCTCCAGCTCATAATACAAAAAGTTCTATTAATCATCAACTGATTAAAGTCTCATTTGACAGCACAAACAGGAATAAAAACATACACAGTCGACACACACGCCCACCGCTTCCGGCGATGTAAAAGGAAATTGAATACAATCAAATGGTGTGATGAAATCAACCTTCAAAGAGTAGGGCAATATCAAGGTGATATTATTTTCTTCTCTTTTAATACGGAAAGACACACGCGACAAGAAAACAACAAAATAACATTTGATACCGATACTAATTGGTTTTTGTTGTCTTATATAATTACTTATATTATTTATTTTATGTGTATTATTACTTCACTTTACGTTTACAGTTACTGAAGCAGCAATTTGAGAGACTTAATTTAAAATAACAGTTGTTCAGACAGCTGTTGTTTATATTTTCCCTACGCATAATGCATAGTAAAAGTATTGTGGTAAGGTCAAAAATTTCGAATTGAAGTTTTTATACGTTTTGAACATACCTAAATTGAAATCACCCCTCGTATTATTATATGTCTATCTCTTTCTTAAGACTCGACAGTGTGACCCTGCCAAGCACCCTTTAAGCTGTAAACTTCCCTATTTTCGTAATACTCCTTTCCTTCGAATCTACTCCTTTTTCGATTGGGGATTAAAGTCTCGAATTTTCCCAGATATATATAAAGAACCCCATTAAAATTAAATTACATTGAGCCTTGAGCTGAACTCAGATCAAACGTTTTTGGGGTGATGTCTGTCTGTGCGTGTGTATGTAGGTGAGTCTGGATGAAAAATGGAATATTTCGAATGAAATTTACTGCGATTATCATAATTTGTAAAATGTTGAAACCCTTTTTATTGCGATCAAATAAGACCTTTAGATTTTCATATGAATTAAAAATATATAAACAAATACAAATAAAAATTAACTGAAGTGTGGCTTAATTCGATTTTCTCATACTAGAATCTATTTTCAATAACTTTTTTTTTTCAAATTTTACAAGAAATTTTTTGAAAAATCAGTACATATTATGGATCCAATGATTGGCATGCTACCCTTTTATTTAAAAGGCTTGAAAATGTTTTCGATTAATACCATACATTGTCAATGTACCCCCCCCCCCCCCCCAAGAAGTGGGTAACTTGAGGGTAATGACGTCACGAATAAAAAAAATTGCATCGCGGCTATTTTTCACAACAAGGATTGAAAGTATTTAGTCCCGTGATCATTGAGCCAGAAATAAACCCTTTTAGGCATTATTATGCCCAATTTTGTCCTATGCTGGCATGTTAAAAAATATAAAACTTCAAATAAATTTCGAATTTTTCGCTCGAATTTAAAAAAAAAATTCTATTAAGTTCTAGATTTTTTGATAACAAAGCCGGACATAAAATTTCGTATTTGTGGCCTCTATAGTGTACACAAGAAATCGACTACAGACAGACATACATACAGACGGACATAACGCCAAAAATAGTCAAAACGTGTCCAGGAGGTCGTAAAACATATATTGGCATCAAAGTTTCGAGTTCAAAAATTAAAAAAAGATAAAAAAAAAAAAGGGGGGGGGGCATATATATATTTTTTTCTGAATCGTACCAAATCAGTATAGCATCAGGGTAATCTGCAAGTGACATGTTTACCAATTGTTGTGAAATTGATCAAGTAGTTTTTCAGCTACAATGGATACATATATTGCGCGCGCGCACACACACACACACACACACACACACACACACACATTGACGTCACGCTAAAATAGTTTTTTCGAATTCTTGAGTGCTCGAAACGTGTAGATGAGTCGAAAACTCGAGTTGCGATTTTCGACACGATTCCAATACTTTCCCTAAACATTATATTGTAGAGAAAGTAAAAATTCTGATGTGAGCAGCACATGACTTTCCCTGCAGACTCAAATTCATTTTTTTCTTTATTTCTTTAATAATTCATTAAATTGAGTTTAATTGCACAAAATAACACTGAATAAATTTAATTCAATTTTTGTTTTTATTTGGCAACTAGAAATTTTTTCAAAGGCGCGTAACAAAAATGTTACGCGCCTAGGACTAACAAACAGTTAGTCCTAGAGTAATGGGATCGGTCTTAATTTTTTCGGCGTTAAAAATTATTTATAGAACACGCATTTAATGGATACAGTTGAGCACACGTAGTCTTTAATTCAGATTTTAGCGATTTTTGCGAGCTATTTTGTAAAAAAAGGCAAGTTCTACTTTTCCGAATCGTACCAAAATCTAAGCAGCACCAGGGCACCTCCCAAGTGACTGATATACCAAATTTTATGAAATTTGGCCAATTAGTTTTTTAGCCAGAGTGGATACATACAATGTACATGCACACAGACACTCACACAGATGTCAGGCTAAAAATGGTTTTTTCGAAATCTAGGAGTCAAAAAAGGTAGATTCGTCAAAAACTCGAGTTGCGATTTTCGACATGATTCCAATACTTTCCCTATACATTACCATGTATTGCAAGGAAAGTAAAATTAAACATGTTTGATAAACAATCCATTTATATGTAACTTATCATTAGAAAACAAAATGCATTGATTTTAGAGCGCAGCATGAACCATGCTCGAGTCGAGGTATGACACGGTTTATCCAAATTAATTCCTTTAGATAATATATAAAGCTAAAATAGTATTAAGCATCTTAAAAGAAGTTAACAAAACGGGTAAATAAAGTATATTTGTTCGTGAATGGAACGAACTACATTAACGAAAATGATGTTAACAGATTAGTTGCATAATATTGTACGTGGAAAGTGAACATATTTGATGATACAAATTTTTTTAGTATTAAAAATTACGCCAGAAATGATTATTTTAACATTATTGAAGATCTTGAATGTTTTCATAATTTTTTCATAAAATTCATTTGAAAATTGAGGGAGGGGAGGGGAGTCTTTCGAAAATTTGATTGCGTTTTATATGCAGAGAGTTCGTCAGGATCAGGTATTCATGGATTGCAATAACCATACTATATTATTTTCGAAACGCTTCATTCGTTTCTTGAGATAACGCGTCTACAGACAACAGATACACACATACACACACATTAACACGCTAACATACACGCTAACACCCACACTAATAGACACGCTAACACACACACACAAACATACACACTAACACCAACACTAAGATACATACGCACACACACTACTATACATACATACACATTGACATACATACACACAGAGAGAGAGAGACGCCACTTCAAAAACGCTTGTTTCGAATTCAGGGATGCTTAAAACGTGCTCTTTCGTCGAAACCTCGAATTAGAATGTTGGACTTTCATCACACTACTTTATTTATACTACAAGGAAAATAAGAACTATTTCAGCAAGGAATTCAATAACCCATCTCTGGTTGGCAGGACGTTTTATACCTTGAGCTTTTGAGATGATTTTTTTCACTCTATCTTTGAAGAAGATCCTACAAATTTTATTAAATTTGAATAAAAATTAATAAGCCATTCAATTTCGTAAAATACTTAAGACAGTAATTATTTAAAAACATAAAGTAGCTCAGAATAACGTCCTTCCAGAAAACACAACAGTGACACTCTCTCCCTGCAGCGGTAATCTTTCTGTCAATTTAACTCGCGTAATCCAATCCATTACCCGATCCGGAAAATTCCTAAACGACAAAACCGATCCAATACCGAGCGGGATGCGGAAATAATAATTCGATACATCGCGCTTTGCCAAATGTAGGGCAAGGTCTGCCGCTTTCCCCGCCAAATCTCGCATTCGGATCAATGCGCCTCCGTTGCCATGGAAACCAACCCCTTGATGCAGCCGGGACCTAAAAATAGCAACGTCCACCTATGTTTTTTGCGACATAATCATGTGTATTATATACAGGGATGGATGGATACATGTGTTTCGTGGAATAAATGACCGGGACGTGATTTCGTGGACTGCAACTGTGATTGAAAGCCAGCAGGTGCTAAACGTGGAAAAGAAACGCAGCCAGTCCTAGACTGACTGCATGTGTGGATATAGACTGCATAGAAAAATAGAGATAAAAAAAATGGAAAGAAATAGAGATAAAAAAAGAAGAGAAATGAATGGTCAGGAATAGTATCTTGGACAAGTTTGTGGAACTCTTTCCTGGAGCACATGGGGATTTCTTTTTTATTTCCGTAAAAGAAAAATGGGCAACATTCCCTTTCTACGGAAGTTCTGCATGCAAGTACTATATATATATATATATAATGCGTTCTTTCACGATTTATTGCAAGCACATAACTTCGCACTTCTGGTACATTTTCAACTGTGCGTATTTTTAAATTATATAATTTATGAATTTTTTTTTTCGAAGGGACTAAATATAAATATCTGATCTACGGAAAACGTTAATTTCTCTTAACATTAAAAAATGTCGATATTTTGGAGGAAACAATAACACAAATTATAGCTTAAAGTAAATATGTCAAGCTGCTGCAAAATATAGATAAAACGTTAAATCTTCGTTAAAACAAAGCACAAAACAATTTAGTAAAATATCAACCAGCTTCGGTGAAAAATGTTAACGATCTCCTGTGGGACATTTTCTCCAGACGCTTAGACAGTATATGCCAGTATATCGTTACTCCTATGTCTACGCGGAGTACAAGCACGCTAAATCTGTAAGTCCGAAAGTCCTACAGAGAGGTTAGTGACAGGGAAAGAGGATACGGTCCCTGTGAATATCACCCCAACTGGATTTCAGTCTAAATTGGGTGACACTGCCCCGGTCGTCCAAACAGACACCTTATATCTTCCAGTAGGTCGGCCGGTCTGCCGCGAAAAGAAAGTATATCGTTACTAAATTATTTTGTGCTGCGAAGATTTTACTTTTTATGAGTTTTTTTCTATCATCATCATCATCATCATCATCATCAGCAGCAGCAGCAGCAGCTTGAGCGATTTATTTTAAGTTATAATTTGTGTTATTGTTTTGCCAAAATATTGAAATTTGTTACTGTCCAGAGAAATTAGCAAGTTCCGCACATCAGTTATATTCAGCTCCTTCGAAGAAAACATTCATAAATTACATAAAATTTAAAAATATACGTAGCTGTAAATGTGCCAGACGTGCAAAGTTACGTACTTGCAATAAATTGTGAAAGTACGCATTATATATATGTTTAATCCGCGAGGTTTAAGTTGCTTTGAAGAAAACGAGTCTCCACAGCCGTGCAGCAAATTAAGGAAAGCAAATATAAAAAAATAATGCTATCGCTATATAGTTTACGATCGAACAGTCGAAATTTACTACAGTCCAATAAATATCCAGAGTGGAAAACGTCAAGATTTATAGAAATACGTACAATTTTGACAGCTCATGAGGAAAATGAGGAGGAAATGAAAATGGTCAGGCAGAAAGGAAAATCACCGAATACGATTGAATCCAGTAAAGCAAAAAAGAAGGCTTGAATAAAAACCGTAAATAAAAAATCTGATGTGGGCATCACATGACTTTCCTTATATAATACAATGAATTTACTACTTTTACAGTAAAAGAAAATAAGTTATTCTTATAGTGGATATTTATATTCTTTCCAGGATATTGACATTTCGTCAATTAGTCGTCATTTTCATTGATTTAGCGCCATTTTTATCCATTTGGAGAGATTTTCGTTAATTTGGCAACATTTAAAAGTCGCCAAGTTGGCGATATTCCGCCAAACTCGTCAACAAAATCTCGCCAAGCGTTATGAACGAAGAAATAAGTTATTCTTATAGCAGATTGCCGTTCAAATACAAAAGTATTACTCAAAGTATATTTTCTTGTGAATGGAACGAGATAGATCCACGAGAATGATGTAACCAAATTTATTGCATAATATTACATATGAAAAGTGAACATGTTTCTCAACAGTTAATATATCTTTTTAATTTATGGGATTTTTTTTTATAAATAGTGCAATATCTCGAGAACGGTACATGCTAGCGTTCTAAAGTTTATATCAATCGTTTTCTAAGGAAAAATTACATAAGAAATGTTTTATTTATGTAACTTTATTAAAGGTTTTGATTTTTTGATGAATTTTTCAAAATTTCACTCGAAAATTTAAGGGGGTTCTGAACATTCCATTATGTTTAAAAACAATAGGCTTCCAGTATTCACGAATTGTAATTTTTGTACCAAATTTCATTCGAATCGCTCCATTCGTTCGTGAGATATCGTCTCCACAGACTCACTGACACACACACACAGACATCACCTTAAAAACGCCTGATTCGTGTTCAGGGATGCTTGAAACGTGCTCTCCCGTCGAAAACTTGAATTCGAATTCTCGACCCCGTCACAATACTTTCCTTATACATTATATATATATAAGGAAAGTAAAAATGAACTATTTGGTAACTCTTCAATCATCTGGACAGATATTTTGTCATGGAAAAACGATCGGAATTGATAACTTAAATTTAAAACAAAAGATTACTGTTAAATTTTTAATTTTCGTAATCCAATAATTATGAAATTGAAAATAAAAAAATCTGAAATTAGAAAAGATATGTTTCATTTTACTTTCAGATTTCTACTTTCTCTACATAGTATAATAATGTAATAGCGAAGTATTGTGACGGTGTTGCAAATTTGAATTTGAGTTTTCGACGGAAGAACACGTTTCAAGCATCCCTAAAGTCGAACCGGACAGTTTTGAAATGAATTCTGTGTGTGTGTATATAAGTGCGTCGTATATGTATGTTAGTGTGTGTGTCATCGAGTCTGAGGAACCGATACCTCTCGAACGAATGGAACGATTGAAAAAAAAAATTGGTACGATTATTACAATCAGTGAATACTGGAACCCTATTTATTTTAAACACGATCGAATGTTCGGAAGACCACCCCTTCCCAATTTTCGAATGAATTTTTGAAAAAAAAAATCATTAAAAAGTCAGGGTTTTTATTAATATTAAATATAATATATTAATATTAAATATAATTAAATATATTAAATTAAATAATTTCTGGCGTAATTTATCATTAGAAAACGAATGGCACTAACTTTAGAACGCTAACATGAAGATATAAAGATATGGCACAAATTTAGATAAATGTATCGAATAAGTTGCATAAAATTAAAATAAGTCGCATGAATCCTTAAATAGGTTGACCTTGGCGATCATTTGGCGACTTTTTAAAAATGTTGACAAATTAATTAAAACATCACCAACTTGCAAAAAGAAAAAACAAGAAAGATCAATCATGCATAAAGCATTGATTATAAAACTCTTTCCAACTGAAATGTAATTTTGTTTAAACATCTCTAAAATGCGATGCGCAGATCAGCGCTCATAATTTTTAACACTTTACAACAAAGTTGAAAAGTGTTTATGACTTTGTTCATTCTGTCTGTCTGTCTGTCTGTATGTCTGTCTGTCTGTCTGTCTGTCTGTCTGTCTGTCTGTCTGTCCGTTAGCACGATAACTGCCGTAAAAATGACTTAATCAAAACGAAATTTTAGTATGTTGTTCAGGCGGTCTATAGAACCTATGGGAATATAAATGAATAATATCACCCAATTAGTTTTGGATTGAACCCGGGTTGAAAAAATGGAATACATTGAGCCCTATGGGACCTAATTTTTCAAGCATTTTTTAAGCGGATTTAAAATTCACAAATTGCTTCGAAAATTTTAGGCAATATTCAAATTGTTCCATAAAATATACAAAAAAAAAATTCAGCGAAATATATTCAGTTGTTTTTTAAATAAAAATTAAAATAATAATAACACCTCTTATATGAAGCGATCACGTGTCCATGATATGAAACGATCACATGACCCACTTCAAAATGATATATGGCATCCATCTTGTGTCAAAATCGTGATTTTTAAAGTTCTTTTTAATTCATATTGAGTGTTGTATCCGTCCTAAAAGTACTTTATTTTTGCCTAAATTCTGTGCATCTACATACTGAAACAACGCAATGACAATATATTTCAGTTTAAATGCTCTTCGAAATTTGATTTTTTAACACTTTACAACAAAGTTGAAAAGTGTTTATGACTTTGTTCATTCTGTCTGTCTGTCTGTCTGTCTGTCTGTCTGTCCGTTAGCACGATAACTGCCGTAAAAATGACTTAATCAAAACGAAATTTTAGTATGTTGTTCAGGCGGTCTATAGAACCTATGGGAATATAAATGAATAATATCACCCAATTAGTTTTGGATTGAACCCGGGTTGAAAAAATGGAATACATTGAGCCCTATGGGACCTAATGTTTCAAGCATTTTTTAAGCGGATTTAAAATTCACAAATTGCTTCGAAAATTTTAGGCAATATTCAAATTGTTCCATAAAATATACAAAAAAAAAATTCAGCGAAATATATTCAGTTGTTTTTTAAATAAAAATTAAAATAATAATAACACCTCTTATATGAAGCGATCACGTGTCCATGATATGAAACGATCACATGACCCACTTCAAAATGATATATGGCATCCATCTTGTGTCAAAATCGTGATTTTTAAAGTTCTTTTTAATTCATATTGAGTGTTGTATCCGTCCTAAAAGTACTTTATTTTTGCCTAAATTCTGTGCATCTACATACTGAAACAACGCAATGACAATATATTTCAGTTTAAATGCTCTTCGAAATTTGATTTTTTCTACTATTAAGCCTATTTTTCACCTATGTAAAATGTAAACAGCAAAATATGTAGAATGAGTTGTATTAGAATCGCTGTAATTCTTTAACACAAAATCATTTAGTCCATGGAGTCTGCTTAGCTGATGTGAATGAAATATTCATTGATTTTAGAAAGAGACGGACGATATTTTTCGATGAAGTTTTACGCATAGAGATTACTTACTTGTAACTCAATGGTCTTAATTTTTAAATAAAATAAATTATTATAGTATTGTGATGAATGACATGAATGGGGGAATTATTTATGAATGAAATGTTGCTTTTATAGAGAGAGCCAGGCGTGTTATTTTTTTATGACGTCATTTGAATGAATTTCAGTTGTTTTCGATGAAGTTTTCAAATATAATAAATTATCGTAGTATTATGATAATTCTAAAATTATTACCGAGGAATGTATCACATTTTAGAGATGTTTAAACCAGGCAATTTATACTTTAATGCCGTCATTTGAATGAAGTTCATTTTTTTCGATGAAGGTTTAAGGTTTCAAATATAATAAATGAATGTAGTATTGTGATAAGTTTTAAAATATTACCGAGGAATGTATTGCATTTTAGACATGTTTAAATAAAATTGCATTGAAGTTGGAAAGTGTTTCATAATCAATGTTTTAAGCATGATTGATCTTTCTTGTTAAATTATCACAGTACTACAGTAATTTATTACATTTGAAAACTTAAAACTTCATTGAAAAAGAGATATCTAGTTACACAAAATGAACTTTATTCAAATAACGTCATCGAAATATAAATCGTCCGCCTTTCTATGTGAAATCAATAAACATTTCATTCATATCACTTATATTCTAGACTCCGGAGCAAAATTTCTGCAATAATTTATTATACTTAATTTCATCGAAAAAGACAATGCTAGTTACACAAAATGAACTTTATTCAAATAACGTCATCGAAATTTAAATCGTCTGCTTCTCTATGTAAAATCAATGAATATTTCATTCATATAATTTATATTCCAGACTCCAGAGCTAAATAATTTTGCATGAAAAAAAAAATCAGCAATTCTTATAGAATTCACCTTACAATCCCTTGATTGTTTACATTCTGCATGCGTTAAAATTAGGCTTCGTTGTTAAAATAATCAAAGTTTAATGATCATCTAAAATAAAAAATATTGGAATTGCGTTGACATAGAATTTAGATACATAGATAATGCGCAAAAATTAAGTGGTTTTATGATGGATGCAACACCAAATATAAATTTAAACGACTTTTACACAGCGGGGGAAAAAAATGGATGCATATTTTATTTTGCAATGAGTCACGTGTTCTCTTCATATATCATGAGCGTAATTATTATTTCAATATTTATTTAAAAAACAATCCAACATATTTTGTTGAAATTGTCTTTACACATTTTAGGTGATAATTCGAATATTTTCTTAAATTTTCGAAGCAACTGGGTAATTTTAACTTTGCTTTAAAAAATTTTGAAAATTAAGCCCCATAGGGTACAATGTATTTCGTTTTTTCCCACCCGGATTAAATTCGAAACTAATAGGATGATATTATTTATTTTCATTCCCATATGCCCCACAGACCGTCTCATTAACATACTAAAATTTCATTTTGATAAAGCCATTTTCACGGCAGTTATCTTGCAAATGGACAGACAGACAGACAGAATGACCAAAGTTACAAACACTTTTCAACTATTTAAGTTTTAACAAGAAAGATCAATTATGCATAAAACATTGATTATGAAACACTTTCCAACTTCAATGCAATTTTATATAAATATCTCTAAAATGCGGTACATTCCTCGGTAATATTCTAAAAATTATCACAATACTACATTAATTTATTATATTTGAAAACTTAAAACTTCATCGAAAAAAATGAACTTTATTCAAATGGCGGCATTGAAATATAAATTGCCTGGTTTAAACATCTCTAAAATGCGATACATTCCTCGGTAATATTTTTTAAATTATCATGATACTACAGTAAATTATTATATTTGAAAACTTCATCGAAAACAAATGAACTTTATTCAAATGACGTCATCGAAAGATAAATCGCCTCTACATAAAAGCAGCATTTCATTCGTAATTTTTTTAAATTCCTGTCATTCATCACATTACTATAATAGTTTATTTTATTAAAAAACTTAAAGGTATGGAGGTACAAGTAATTTAACTCTATATTTAAAACTGAAATGCAGCAATTTTATACAACTCATTCTACATCTTTTGGTGTTTACATTTTCCATAAGTGAAAATTAGGCTTCGTTGTAGAAATAATCAAAGTTTGATGATCATTTAAACTCAAATATACTGTAATTGCGTTGTTTCAGAACACTGATGCACATAATTTAAGCAAAAATAAAGCGGTTTTAGGACGGATACAACACTGAATATGAATTAAAAAGAACTTTAAAAATCACGATTTTGATACAAGATGGATGCCATATTTTATTTTGAAGTGGGTCACGTGATCTCTTTATATAATGGTCAAGTGATCTTTCAATATAAAGGGTGTAATTATTATTTTAATTATTATTTAAAAAACTACTGAATATATTTTGCTGAAATTTTTTTTATGTATTTTATGGGATAATTTGAATATTCTTAAAACTTTCGAAGGAATTTGTGAATTTTAAATTCGCTTAAAAAATGTCTGAAAATATAGGTCCCATAGGGTTTAATGTATTTCATGTTTTCAACCCGGGTTCAATCCAAAATTAATTGGGTGATATTATTCATTTATATTCCCATAGGTCCCACAGATCGTCTGAACAATATACTAAAATTTCATTTTGATAAAGTCATTTTTACGGCAGTTATCGTGCTAACGGACGGATAGACAGAATTAACAAAATCATAAACACTTTTCAACCATGTTGTAAAGTATTAAAAAAAACGCTTAATTAACGAAAATGACCACTATTTCTTATTGTCAAGTTATATTTGCGTGAAATATAAGTTAATTAAATACTTCAAGATAGTTTTATACATTTTTATCCCCAAAATTGCCAAATATGTTAATGTACAATTTAGCATTAAAAATCCTGTGTTGTGGATCTTGTATTATTATGGTTTGCTGTGCAAATGAAGGAAGTACAGTCATTGCATTATGTAGGGAAAGTCATGTGAAGCCCACGTCAGATTTTTTAAAATAGATTTAAGGTTCTCAACAAGAAATCAAAATTATCATATGAATGGGAGGCGTTTTGATAAACATTATACACGCATGAATAAATTATCAATTTAAACTGTTCACCATCTTTAAATACTGGAGTTTCACTAAAGACATGCGGGTCTTCCTTTAATGATTCTGAAGAATCTTTGCTAAGAACTCAATGTTGTTACAGAGCTGATACGTTAGTTTTTGATATTTGTTATTACTTTACCTACAATACTGTTAACTTCTCAAATCATGTATGTACTCACAGGATATAATAATGAATCCGAATTTCTGGATAACTAACACTTTATTAAAAACATGAGCATAAACAGGAGCAATATACAGCTAATAACACTAGCTATCCTGCAAGATGACTAAACAACCGTCAGGTACAACAAAACAGCAATTAAATGCTCAACTAATTCACAAAACAGCAGATTTTGTTGTCAAAACACTGGCGTATTTCACCATTCCCTTTGACTCAAGAATTCAAGGATCGAATCCTCCCCTTCAAACTTCTGGCGAAAATCCATTCACTTTGACTCGTATTACTTCAATAATATCTGGCTGTGAACTGAACTCTTTAAAGTGTCTTCCAGAACTCGCCAACAGTCGCCAAGTTGGCGACATTATGCCAAATCTTGCAACAAGATCACGAAAAATGTCGCCAAGGTCAGGCAACCCGTACCTTCAGATAATAGCAATGGTTGTTGGTTGTTTGTAAATGTGTTTTCTCCTTGCCGAGAGACGGCATGACAAGCCAAGAGGAAGCATTTTACGTATTCGTAACAATATATTAGTATCTGAAAGTATATGAAATACAGTATATGAAAGAAAGAAGTATTGTGAAGGGGTAAAAAAATCCGCTTTTCGAATGTGGATGGATAGACACGTTCTGAGCATCCCTGAAAATGAATCGCTATATTTTCAATATATTTGTGCCCACCTGTCTACGGGATACCTTTCGAATAAATTATGACTTAAATGAGATTTAGTACGATTATACTAATTGGCAAAACGTATACAGAATTTAAGGTAGATCGGACCATAGGAAATCTCAATTTTTCGGGGGGAGGGGGGGTGAACATTACAAAATAATAATAAAACATCTTAAAGAAATAGTATTAAAAATGTATTATTTATTGATTCAAATCAAATGGTATCATTTATGGGACGGTAACATGTGCCGTTCTCTAAACATTGCTCGTTTGTGGACAAAATAAAAGAAAAAAATCTATATAAAAATTAAATATGTTCTTCATTATTAAATAAGTGGATTCTTAGAAAGTTCTTTTAACCAGAAATGAATCGCCATCATAGTTTAGAGCAGTGGTTCTCAATCAAGGTTTCACAAACATTCGCAGAAACTTGCGAAAAAAGTTCAACTTGCCACCTTTGTAAATATATATATATATAAATATATATATATATATATATATATATATATATATATATATATATATATATATATATATATATAATTTTGGAATAGTGTATTATGAGTTACTACATACATTCTAACTTTGGATTTACTAATTTATATTTATATATATATATATATATATATATATACATATATATTAAGGTTTTAATGTGACTGACACAAAATCATTACAAAACATATACAAAAATTGTATATATACATTGTGTATACATCATTTTTATTAACAGTAAAGGTATTTTTATTAACAGTAAACAGAAATAGGAAATAATTACTCTTATAATATTTTATTCAGTAATGAGTTAATTGTTTATAAATCCCATAGCTCTATATTGTATTTGTATGTTTATTGTCTATGTTGTCTATATTGTATGTTGTCTATTTTATATTTAACCTCTGTCGAAATATGTCTTAATTAGGTAGGGGCTTCCCCAGGAGTTTCCGAAATATTTCAAGGGTTACCCAAATTAAAAAGGTTGTGACGTTGTAGTTATAACGTTTTTGTTATCGTGAGCCGTTCTCAAGATATTAAGAATTTTACTTTTTTCCCACGGAGAGAACTATATCAATCAAGCGAATTGAATGAAATAATTGAATATAATAAAAATATAATTATGTTTAAAAATAGTAGTGAACTGGTTTAGAACGTATAATGCAGTGCATATCAAGATAAATAAATGTAAGAACGCTTCGGAAATCAATTGGACTTCCTTCTTTCATCATGCACTGGATTTCTTTCTTCAATCGACTGAAGAAACCCAGTTGATTTCCGAAATATACGCATGCTTATTTCTCTTGATTTGCGGTGAATTTTATGTTGTAAACCAGTTCATTATTGATTGCGTCACGTGCTTTATTTATGTTTAGAAAGTGTTACAAAAAATCATTATATATATATATATATATATATATATATATATATATATATATATATATACGTATTTATTGGCGGTCTAGCAAGAACAAAAAGAATTGTAAGCAGTGACGTCACCAGATTGGAAAGTGACAGAAAATTCTTACAACAGGCATTCAGGCGAAGATATCCACTGCAATTTATGATCCATTACATCAAAAATTACTACGGAAAAAATGAAAAATATGGGTTTAAGTTTGTGTGAATATTTGAGGTCATTATGAACATTGATTATACGTCTTTGAGAGTAGTGACATCACAAACATCTAAACTGCTGAATATGATTGTTTTGATGTTATAAAGAGGAAGCATATGCATGAACTTAGCTGTCTCTGAGGCTTGGACCAATACTTTTCAATATCACTTTCCTTTATAAAAGGTCTCGTGATAATTTTGATTATCACTCCGGAGGTTGGCTACAGTCAGTGCTGGCGTCCAGGAGGCGAAAGGCCAGAGTGTATACGAAGCCAACCCCCTCCGCTCACATTACACCCGGATATTGGCTGGCTTTCGAAGCGATCGCCAAATGTATCACGTGACGCGTGCAGAGACTTTCCTCCTCAAGGTTATTTCGGAGCCAGACACGTGATATTTCTCTCTGTGCAGTCGCATTTACTCACATTTACGTTCAAGTCATAACTCAATAATTTGTTAAAGTTATAGCTCTAAGGCAGTGTTCTTCAACCTTTGTCATCCCGCGGAACCCTTTCTTGAGATATTTTTTTATGGAACCCTTCGTTCAGTAGCACACCCAGATTTGATTTTAGGGGGATGTGTCATATTACGTATTACATGTTATAAACAAGGTGCGCCCCTGCCTTTGTTATAAAAACTTTATATAAGATATAAATTTGCATTAATTCAAACAAGAAGATAAATATTCCGTATAAAGTATTT